>BPLR01009834.1:0-51223 GCA_021605095.1 Caerostris extrusa | reverse complement strand
ATAATAAGAGCATGAATGAAAATATTTTTTTTTGTAAAGAAAATTTTTAAATTCATATTAATATAAGATATAACTTCAAACAAGAAAATATTAGCATTCATAATATTCGAAATTTGGTAAATAATAATTTAAATGAAATTATTTGTATAAGTTCGAAATACACTTTTTTATTGGTTGTTTAATAAAAGGCTTTACTATTTTAGAATTTTGAATATGCAGTGAGCAAAATTTTCCAGAAAAAATTAATGTTCCTTTTGTGCTAGTGCGACGATTGATGGGGTTGATTGTTAGTTTGTTTTGAGATTAATTTGGTCCTCGAACCCAGAAGGAAATTGCCATCAGGGATAAATTATTGTGTTTTATTGTGACCATTATCTTGTGTGGATTATGCAAATTAGAAAGGATATAACAGCAGTTTGCGTGATTTAAATGGGCTGTGCTTCTGGAAATGACTGTATGAGTACGTGATAAATGTATTTTTCGTAGTTTGTATGTAGAGATAAATTTAATTTGAATTTAAGATTTCCCGAGTTGGGGGATTTAATTAAAAATAAATCTTTTGAATGTTGGAAACTTTTATTTATGCTGCTTTTACATATTCATAACAGTATGTTTGTTTGAAAATTTTTTTGTATATATATATATACATATGTATTGATATATCTATAAATATGCGGTCACGGAAACACATACTTTACATTCATATTCAATTTATACGCACGCGCATGGTCAACTATGTAGTAGATGATAATTCATAAACTTGTTTAAGTATAAAGAAGCAATTTTTTTCTAGCAAGTTGAAAGAATTCGATATTAGGAGGTCGTGGAGGGTTTTCAACAAATATTATTATCATCATAGACATTTCATCTCCAAAGAATAAAACTAAATTTATTTTACAATAAATAGAATCTTGTTATTAGATAAAAAGCCTAAAAATTTATATTATTATAATTCTAATTAAATAATTAACCGAATATTTTACAGACGGTTTCTTTCAAGTTTTTTTTCTCCTCCTTGATTGTATTTATTTTCTATGCCCTTCGGGTACTATTGTTTCTTGATTTGATAAGGTTGCATATGTATAAACAAAGCTCGCTTCGCTTTTAAAGAAAATACACATTTGGCCTAAGAAAACCTCCAGCATCGGTTGCAAAATTTCTCGCATTTATCTTATCTTTGCGTATAATTTTTTCCGTACCAAATTGATGGCATCCTACACCGTTGTAGTTGAATTTTTGGATGAGTATTCCATTATTTTTCGAATTTTGAATCCTGAAGCTCTATCGTGCTGTGCATTGCCATTTTCAATGTCTAAGCAACACTTTTATGCAGTTACGTTTGTAGTTGATTCAGATCCCCAATTAGATATATATGCGTATTGAGTGATACTCGGTGATGTTTCAAGTTGTTCAAGAGATTTAAAGATGAGAAAATTTATAAGTAATTTTTTTACATACTTCAAAAAAAAAATTCAAGATTTTTTTTACTTCGTTAACACACTTGAAGACTATTTATTAGGCATTTGTAAATAAATTAATTGTTAATTTAACTACGTTGACGAGAATTAGCGGTCCCAAAACGAAAGATTAAAAGCTACTTTTAGCAGTGGTACTCAACTTCGATGCATGACGGCGTTAGGAGTACATTCCTTTTTTTTTTTTTTTCTTTTGTCAACGTACTTGGATTCAACTCTTCGATTAAGAAGCGGCTCTTTGTAGTTGATTTCTGTACTTATTTAGTAATGCTTCACAGCCTCGAAAACTATAGGATGTTACTTATCGAAGTGGTTTCTGGTGGAAGAAAGACAAGTCCCTTTCTGCTTTTGTCGCACACGAATATTAACTAGTTTAATGGAGGGTAGCAGAGACTTACGCATTATTTGCCGTGGATAAAAGACTTCTGTGACACGGAACATCAGCAGTCACAAGGGTGGTGGAGTAGTAGTGGTTACACATATAATATATCACAACATATAATACAGCAAAGCCATGAGCGTCTGCATGACTCTGTATGACCGTCCCACGAACATAGTATCAAAGCTTCGCGCGCCATTGTAACTAACTCGTGGAATCGGTCAAGAGAACATAGCAATTCGGCCATAAAAAAAGTAATCTTGTCTGAAGAATTTCATTTCCTAATGCTTCCCGCTGACAAAGAACTGAATGTGCCGCTGCTTAATGCTTGCTGCAAACAGATTTTACGTTAGGTTCAAATTAAAGTTAACTTTAACCCCGTTGTGTTATATCCAGACGATTTCTTTCTCTTAGCAGCAAATTATTTATGGCACTAAATCCACACTGATCTAAATATGAAGATGGAAACGGTGACAATAGATTTCAACACATTTGTCTGAATTTGGATGTTTTATTTTTGTTTCCTCACATTTTCATGTCGTGACTCCTATTATATTAAAATTTTAACTCCTCATTTTGCATTTCTGCAAATACTTTGAAACTTCATACTTGAAATATCAAATAATCCACTACCATTCGCAAGTCAAATTTTGAAATCAAATTATTTCAAATGAGAAAATCTTTATATGAAATCAGCCCACAGAATTTTCAGATGAGGACAATAAAAAGTATAGAGGTATCAGTCACTTCACATTTTTTTGGAGCCAATGAAGTTTATCAAAAGTTTTGTTACAAATTATTTTGATATCAATAATAGTGAATATAGTAACAGATATTTCTCGGACCTAAAAGTTACGGCTTAAACATCATACTGAACTTCCAAACCATCAAATATGGGAAAGCCGTAGTAATAATCTTGCTTTGTCTCCTCCATCTTTTGATCGCGTACTACTGTTTTACATATGAATCTCTATTACCAAGATGTTCTTTATTCGTTCCAAACCTGTATCTTGTCTACATCTCTATTTCTTTCTCTCACTTCCTTCTAAAAGTATGCTTTTTTTTTCTTCAAGTTACCGAATAAATGTGTTTCATTAAAATTGCTATCAAATAAAAATTGGACAGAGAGTGAAAGTGTTATTATATACTTTATCAATTTATATTCATTAAGGCTCGTTCCCACCGAGCCGTGAGGCGTTGAAGCGTTGACCAAACACTAGCCTCACTGCGTTCGCCTGAAACCGCTTTGAAATCCACCGCTTCGAGTTGACCAACTTTAAACTTCACTAGGCGTAACGCGATTTCTGACGTTTCGCTGTGAGCGGTCAAAAATTTTCTTTCCTGTCGCATGATGTGTCGCCGCCTCACACGCTTCGGTGGGGACAAGCCTTTAGTGTATATAATATATAATTTATATATTTAAAGTTGTATATTTACATAACGGCACAAAATTGACCTGTATCGTAAGCTGAAAATACACCATAAAGGCTTTAAACCCCAAATTATTGAATTTAACCCTGATTCCTGAATGATTTTCTATCCCTGGTTAAATTACATACAAGAACCTCCATTATCAATTATTTGATAACTGTTATTCAGAAAATGAACTGGGCGATGAATATAAAAAAGCATTAGTAAATATCGTAAAGGCACTGTGTTGATGAAATATACCCTTTTCTGTCTTTCCGTTGATAATTTTGATGAAATATGTAACATCTTGAATGAAAATTTCTCTCACATGCTTCTGTTTCCTTCACCAATTTTTATTTCACGTCACTGTGATTCTTATAGGCATTGAAGATTTATTTTATAAACAATACAATTATTTTAATATTCTATTAACTGAGACCCTAACAAATGGGTATATCCTTCAGTACATTCTCTAAGGAAGAACAGGAGAGAGGAGAATCTACAGGTTAATTTAGATATCGTTTCAGAAACCCAGACAACAGCTCAGTATTCTGCTCAGAATTAATTGCTATAAGCGAAACTCTGAGTCTAGCTTTAGACTTTAAAGTACCTGATTTTGGATTCTGACTGATAATAAGAGCTCAATGCAGTATTTGAGGGATTGACCAAGCATTCTGGAAAAATTGGGGCAGGGATATCGTTTCTAAACTAGCTGTTTTGAACCAGATCGGATCTGTGTGGCATCTATGGAAATGAAATTGCTGATCTGCTCGCTAGGGAAGGTTGCGAACTTCCCAAAGCTTCTTCTTCCAATCTGTTAGCTTCAGAGGTTCATTCATTGACTTTAGCCAGAGTGAATACCGCTTGGAGGTCGCCACCAATTCATGCATGGTACGCCGCTAAATATCCTGGTATGTCCTTGTAGTTCTCCTGTCCTAGATCTGCTCAAACGGCTTTATCTAGACTAAGGACTGGCTGACTTTCAAAGGAGACGAGAAGACATATATCCTTTGTCATTGTTCGGTCATCGCGTCTCCTTCTCATCTCATTGATTGTATTGGTGCCTCTGTGAAGCAACTGTTGAGTGAGGGGAGGACCGTTTACGATCTATTGATGCAGCATGATCTACTGGATTTGGTTTAGGATTCTAAATCAACAGGATAAGCAACAACAACAACAATCTCTAATGATAAGTTCCCAACTGTTTATTCCAATAAAGAGAATCCCAATGGCAAGTAAATTCTTAAATTTAGACGGAAATTCTAGTAAGGTAAATAATAAAATTTCAAGCAGCAGAATTGTTAATAGACAGTACCGCCAATTCCCGCCAATTCAATATCCTCTTCCTCTGAACAATAAATGGCAACAGATATTTCAGTTACCGATTTCACAATATTTTTCAAATGAAAACAGAATTCTAAAATTACTTAGGTTTGATCTACCAGGCCTCCTGAACATAGTTTATTTTTAAGCAAATACAATTACACTCATAATATATTCCTACACATGCAAAGGAATATACTAAATGCTTATAGTCTGATACTAATTTGCATATTCAAATATTCACACTTAGACCATGTACAAAACCAGCCGAGACAACTTAATTAACATTCAGTTTTGAATTATGTTTGCAAAGTTTGGCACGTTTTAATTTACAATTAGTTTTTATTCGGTATCAACTAAAATTAATTTATAAACCTGGAATATTTTATAAAATTATCAAGGAAAATTTATTTAAGTAATTGTTTGGAAACCAAACTTGTTTTTTGTATATAGAGATTGTGTATAAATTATTTTGTTTTATTATATAAAAATGTTGGATTTTTTATGCTTATTTATTCTATTTTTGACTTTTTATTCATGTAGTACGTTTGATCTGTACAGTATAAATAAGTACTGTTTCAGTATAAATAAAAAATACAAATTCCCATGAAAAATCTTTTAACTGCACCTCAATTAAAAAAATATTTGTAAAAACTTATATAATTGTAAATAAATTGAAATTAAAAAACTTACAGAACTACAATTTTTTTTTTTTTTATTATGGCTTAAAAAGGAAAATGAACAACAATTACGACACCTGGTACAAAAAAAGTTTTTCTACAATAAATAATAAAACCCTAAAACGTAGTCATATACCACAACATGCACATAAAATCATAAAACACAACTTTCACATGCTGTTTAAAATTACAATATAAAAGAAGAATGAGAATGAAAAAAAAAAAAATCTGGAACAAAATTTTTAACTTAACAAAACATACGATAGTATTGTATACAAAATGTTAACCAAAATATAGTTTATTTAACAAAATTTTTAATTCTTTAGGTAAGAAGTTTTTAAATGTGAATTATTAATGAATAAAACAAATCACTTAGTACATGTAAAATAAAAAGTCAATGCAATATGTACAATAAACGCAAACTTATGCCCTTTAGTAGGATCATTTTGTTACAATAACATGAATATTAATTTTTTTTTTTTTCAAAAATTAAAATGAAATAACATATCCGTAGAATTAAATATCTGGTCACATAAATTTCAATTTTTCAGTATTTTTATTATACACAGCTTTAACAATATATAACAAATTTATTAGCTATACAAATACATATAAGTCATGTTCTTCAATTTTAATTTCAAAATTTGACGTGAAAAAATACATGATTTGTTCTATAAAAATATAGTGAGTTTAAAATACTTTTGTTTTCAAATGTCGATAAAATGAAATATTTCTAAGTGTTTTACTATCTAAAAATATTTAAAAAACCATGCACGATACTCGTAGCACAAGAAAAAAATCATACACAAACTTTTATACACGTCTTCAGAAAAAAAAAGCAATACGTTACGCACAACAAAAAGTAAGGCACTCATTAAGCAAAATATTTTCCATCTTCACTGAAGAGGAGAATTATCTCATTCTAAGAAGTATTAGAACTGTTTAAGTCCGTATATCAATCGATTACATTCTACACCAGAAATCATAATTTAAAAGTCTCATGATACCCACAAATCTTAAGTTATCTTTTCCAGTAAACATAACAATAAAATTAATGTACCAAAAAAAAAAAACGTGAAGATGGTATCTAGAAACTGATGAAGATGATACTGCCTCTTAGAAATCACTCATGATTAGTTTGTTCCTAAAACTAAGTAGACAATCACTCAGGGACATATTGTGGAGTCATCTGATATCCAACCTAAGGTTTCGTTTCTGTTTTGTTGCTCTAAGAATTCTAGAAGAGGTTTGAAATATTCTAATATTGGTCCAGCATCCATTCGGTTGGTGGCGCCACCTGTCATAATCTTCATAGCCTCGGACCAGTGTTCTGAACTTCCCAGCTCCATCACTGACTATGAAGTAATATTTAAAAATTATTATTAAGACAAAAGGAAAATAATGAAGAATTTAAATGAAAAATAAAATGAAATGCTGAGAAAAGAAGATTTTTAAACTGGAAGTACCCACGTACAGAATTTTGCAAAAAAAGTTTATTGTTTTAGAAATAATTAAAGAAATATTTCTGATTAATATATCAATAAAAGTTATGGTCCTTTCAATTTCCAGATTTTAAAGAGTTTCATTTATTTATTCATTTATTTTGAGTAACATTAGGATACAAAAAATGAAAAAGTAATGCTAAAGTATCTGTATTTGTCCATAACAAACATAAGAGTTACAAAATTAAATGAATCACGATTACGGTTACGATTAAGAACTTATATACGATTTTATCTTTCATAGTAAAAAATGTACACGTTTACAAATTGTATCTGAAGAACATTAATGAAAATAAATTAAAAATGATTTAGATTTAAAAAATAAGTAAATAAAACTTGGTTCTATATACAGAATGTTACAGAATTCTTCAATTTAAAATACAGCTTCCTGTTAGGAAAAAAAACATTTATTATGAAATGAAAGTGATAGTAATTTAAATGAAAAATAAAATTTGGTGTGGAAAAATAACTGAAAAATGAACTTAAAACGAAAAATATCAAAAGGAATTAATATTACCTAAGGAATCAATATATATAATTAAAACAGTTAAAATAAAAAAAAAATAAGAAATACTAATATTAATTTTTTTATAAATCACAGACATACTCATTTATTCAACAACTGATATTAACATACATGTTTTGCAAACAAAACTTATTGGAACATAATATTTTTCTTATTATACATTTAACAGAACAAGATTTTTAAAAATACTATGTAAAATTTATTTAAAAAAAACAATTTTGGATTTATAAAATTTTTATTTTTAGTAAAAATATTTCTTTTAAAATTTTTAAATAATTTTAAATTTGTGTAATAAAAATTACATGCGTTTTTTTTTTAAATAACATAACATTATTCAATAATTAAAATTTGACAAAATAATACCTGCAGATGGAAATTTAATTAATTATAAATTAAGTAATTCTATTAATTTTTGTCTTCCTCCTGTCTAAATAACTTTATTGATTACAGATTTACATATTTAAAACAAAATTTATTTAACTCCATTTTATTAGTACCAAATATATGAAATGCTATAATATTAGTATTAATAAACAAAATATATAATTTTGAAAAATAATAAATATAGATAGATATGATAAATATTAATACATTTATTGTTAAAAATTTTTGCAAATGTAGAATAATAAGGCAAATTCTTTGCTATGTAGTCAAATTACTTAAAACATTATTACTAATACTTGTTTCTGATAATAAAAAAATTATTTACCTAAGTATTTGCCCTGCTTCTTTTGACCTGTAAATATCACATTTGTAGAGTGGCCCAGTGTGACCGGCTGCATCACAAAGAACTTTATGGAATTGGAACTGAATAACAAAACTCACGAAATATCTGAAAAATTATATTCGTTTAAGAAAAGGTATATTTATATATTACAGAAATGAAATTTTAATTAAAAGTTAAAATAATTAAAATCTTTGATATATTATATTTTATTAAAATATTTAATGTTTTTAAATGTTTGATAATTTAAAAAAATTAATGATTTTTGCTTGATAAATTTGTATTTATATTTAGAATCGTAATACAATATGAATTAAATGTAAAATAATGTGCTGCAATTTTATTTTTGTCTTTAAAATTATTATTCAATTCAAATTCAAAATTTTAATCGTACCTAATACTTTAAATACATGCTTATAATCTCAATTATTATTTATATAAAGCATGCATACATAGATATATATTGTTTTCAGTTAATGGATCATTTGTGCTTCTAGACAAATATCTGTTGCATTAAGTGCTTGCAAATTAAAAGCTTTTGTGATAATTGAATTATAAAAAATCTGTTGGACAAAATTACATTACCTGCTTTTTTTTTTAAAAACGTTTTTGTTTAAAATTATATTTATTTTTATTTTTTATAAATATTAATTGACTTATGAATAATATTAATAAAAATTATGTTTAAAAACTTAATAAAGACGATTAAGAGAGTTAATATTATTTTATTAAGTTTTCTCTATCAATTTTAATAAATGTTCTTCATTAATCACAGTAATGAAGATTTGTATATTCAGCCAAATTAAGAACTACATTAAAAAACAAATTCTAAATACCTCAATTTAAAAAAATATTTTGATTAAATATTAAATTAAAATATTAATTAAACATTTCAATTTTAATTACTTTTAAATGGTTTAAGTTAAAATTATAGCCACGACAATGAAAATTTAATTTTTGCAAAATTGGCTTCTATGCAATAAAAAATATTTCATCAAAATTTAAAAAAAAAGATTTATTAGTTCCTTTTTATAATAAAAATGACAAAATAAAATTAGAAGTAAAAAAGACTTTTATTAATGTAAAATAGATTTTTATTTCATTTTTATTAATTATCATGTAAATTTCTCCCAAAATCTTTCCACTTACCTAATATAAGGAACATTACCGGGTACGTGATATTTTGCACCTGGATCAAAATCAGTGTCAAATCTCTTTACTGGGGGACAGATTCCTTGATATTTCAACCTAAAAAGAAAAAAAAAAGATCGTATCATGGTTTAATAGTGTATAAAACAATTCAAATTGTTCTCCGAATGGTACAACGAAGATTGTTGAAGGTTACTCAACCACCTTTAAAGATGTAGATAAGGATAAATGTCAGTGTTTTATGTGGTTCTTAAACAAAAAGAATGTTTGTTTTTTCTCTCAGAAAAATGTCACTATAATTAAGAAAATTTTAAACAAAGAGAAAAACCGTGTTTAAACTGTATTAGTGATAAATATGGTTTAGCAGAATGTTTTCCTTTTCTGCTTCTTTTATTATTATTGTTGTTGTTTTTATTTTATTATTTTTTTTAAATTCAAATGCTAGTTTTAGTTTTAGGGCATTAAAATATTCGTTCATGTTTATTAGTTTCTATGTGAAAAAGTTAATTTAAAATTAATTAATAATTAAAAACAACGATGTCAACGTAATATTTCTGGAAACAATATATGAATGAAAATTTTTATTATGAGTATGCTGATTTTTAAGTAGCATTTATTTTTAAGATAATTTAAAAAGGAAAATTAAATGTATATTTAGACATATATTTATAAAAAATAAATAGTTTATATATTCAGCAATAATTAGTTTACATATTCAGCAGTATATGAAATGCCTGTATACGATTATTTGAGTAAAATATTATTCATTACGAAATTAATTGAATTAATTAAATTAGTTACACTCATGCTACAGGCAAACCATAAATAAAAATTATAAGTAGTGTGCAGGTACTGGCGCTAACAGTTTGTAAATGAAGTGTGTTTGGGTTGAGACACTTGAGGCACAGCTTTGAGAACTGACTGTTTTTTTTTATACACGCTCAAACACCACACACATGCAGTTAGATACTTACAATATTTAACAAAGAATTTAAATTATAGCTTCATTGAATGACTCCTCTTCTTAAAACGAAACTAGGCTACGCGCAGGATTGCGCGGAATATACTCCTATTCCGGGAGTGTCTGTAGACCAACTAATGGACAGTGATGCGATAAATATATATCCTCTCTAGGTAAGAGACTGTAAAGCAACTAAACATTTCTCAGCGCAAGCGCAGACACGCTACTTCCTCTCGGGTGAGAGTCTCGAGGCAGACTGATTATTTCTCCAGTGTGCTCTTGCCAGTGTATAGGAGGAAACATGGTTACCAAATGGAAATTGTTCTTGGAGGTCATAAAATTTTTTAAAAGCGGTGAATTCTAAACTGCATCGCTTTCACGTTCATAAAAAAAAAAATTATTTAAACTAGGCTACTAATAATTAAAGTGAAGCGTACTAAACCGAGACAAATTAGTTCATGAAATAGTTTATAATTATTGGTTCATAAAATTACCATTTGTTGTACCATTTGTAATTTACCATTTGTACTATTTTTTTTTTTTAAAGTGTAATTTAAAAATCATAAATTCGTAAACTATTCTGATTCTAAGATATTAAAGAATCTTACCTGAGATCCCACCATTTAGTGTTCATATTTTCAGGCTGGATATCCCCTCTGAAGAGATCCCATCTCCACAGATCGATCAGATATCCAGAGGGTAAAAAGGATACTTTGTCCAAAGCAGTGCGAAGTAGAAAATTCAAATCTCCTTCTACAAATCATAATGCACAAGTATAAATTAAAATTTCTTTTAATTAATTCTTTGTCTCAAAAAAAAAAATGTATCGGACATATTTTTTAATTTACTATTTTTATTTATTTATCACGTAAATTCGATTAAAGATTTTCTTATGCAAACAAACTTTTATTTAAAATTAATTTCCAAAACTCATTTTTTTTAATACTATTGTGTTTTCCGTTGAAAGAAAATACTTTACAGAAATATATCTGAGAAATTTTACAGATCATTTTTAAAAAAAAAAAGCTGCATTTTACCTGGATCATCAGCTACTTCTTCTAATAGTCCTATGGATTGTAGATGTCTTGGTGTTGAAACGGAGAGCTAGAACATCACCAATAGCCTCATGGAAACCTAAAAGATGATTTCATACCTCATTTACTATATCAATTTTGGACTTCATGGTTACTTAAATTATAAAATGGTTAGCCCGACTCGAGGCTCAGTGGCAACGTGCGCATTAGGGCTGAGGTTCAATCCGCTGGCAGCTTTGTTGTAGACACTGTTTCAAAGAACGAAGAGACTCGATGGCATTTGTGATGTTCAGAATGTTAGCTCGTTAGTCGGACTACATGGTCGGAGGTTTTCCTGGTTTTCTCCCATATGATACGGAAACGCGGAGTTCTTCCCCTAAAAGTCCTCCCGGAAGGCACTCTGCCCTCCTTGTTCAGAGTCACAGATTTCTACCCACGGGTGCTCCATTACAACAGAAGCTGCTCCCCCGCCCCCTCCGGCTTTCCGTCTTTCCATGAGATCACATGTGTTCTTGAACTTAGTATAGATATTGCTGTTTGCCAAGTGGGGGTAAGAAAATGGATTAATAGTAAATAAAAAATAATTAAATAGTTAAACAATCTTCCTTTTAAACGTTCTAGAAACGTGTAAATTCTGTGCAAAAATGAAAAAGTTGTAAAGTTTTTAAATGTTTGGCAACTTAATTGTTTAACTAGAAAAATTTGTTTGTTTTTTCATGTAAAAAACAATAAAAATAGAAAATATTAAAATTTAGTACAATACTATCAATGGGTAATTTTTTTTTTTCTTTAATAGATTATGTAAGGATAAATATGTGAGGTATTATTTTATTACAAAATTAATAGTTGCATTATAAGTTATTAAAAATAAAGATTGAATCGTTTTTATATAAGGAAAATAAATTTTGTAATTATATGAATGCATATAAACAGAAAAAAAAAAAATTATTTATATTGTTGAACAAGTAATCCGTTCATAAAATATATGCATAAATAAAAACTTACTCATCAACGAAGATAATCTTGTTTATTAAAAAAAGAAAGATTAATGAAAACACGATTAAAGAAACCGGCTTTTGTAATGCACATCAGCTAATCTTAAGCTTTATATTTAAAAAAAAAAAAAAGGTACTAACCTGGATTTGCTCCTTCTCTGAACACATTTGGCTGCCTTGCATACTGTAGGAAATATTGTATATGTCCCATTTCGTGATGTACAGTTATCAAATCTTCCATTGTAATGTCAGTACATTGTTTAATTCTGAAAAAATATAAATGATTAGTTTCCAGTTGATTGTTTTTATGAACATGTTTCCAAAACAACCTATCATATTTCATTGTATTAAATGAATAATAGTGTTAACTAATGAATAAATAAAATGTAATTAAGGAAATATGATATGTAAAGTAGGTTTTTATGTTTGTTTTTATTTCTTTGATGCTTCTTAGTAAGATTATAACTTGAGAGTGAAATTTTCCAGGATATGCCTATCTTGTTTTCATATGCATTAATAAATAAAAAATATACACCTGTAATCTTTTCCATTGCAAAAGTCCCAAGCAGAAGCATGACAAATGATTTCTCGGTCTTGTGGTTTTTCAATCAGAGAATACTTCCAAAATTCTTCTGGCATTGGTTTTAGTCCTAAAGATGTGAAGAACTCCTCGGAAATTTTGAACATTTCTAGTGCTGTTAAATTCTAAGAGAGAAGGTTTTTATGAATGCCATTATTAAGAAAAATTTATTTTTGACAACAAATGCATCAGTCATTGAAAATGCAATTTATGTCATTATTCAAATACTAACGTGTTTCTTCAACTTGACTGCTAAATGTAAGTATATCAGTTTTACACTTTCCTGTCCAATATGAATGAACAAGATAAATTTTTTATTATTTACGAATGTTATTCTATCACTTCTGTCAGGCAATATTATATCTTTTAAGATATCACCTTTTACACGAAAAAAAAAAAGTTGCATTGCTTTATTTTTTACAATATCAATATGCATTTACCAAAATTACCATTACCATTCTGTCCAATATGAATAAGCAAAGAAAATGTTTTGTTATTTAAGAATATTATTGTACAATTTGGATCTGACAATATTATATTTTTAAAATACCACCTCTTACACGAAATAAAAAATACTTCTGTATAACTTTATTTTACAATATCAATATACATTACCAAAATAAATATTTTATTACCATTAAAAATGCTCCATTTTTATTCTTGCAATGATATATAGGGTTACAATATGGAAAAATTTATTAATCAATATCTGTTCTTTTTTAAATTATGTCATGCTAAATGTAAAATTTAACATATTATGCTAATTATTCTTTCTGCAAGTGCCTTTATTAGCAGAAATTGAATTTTTTTAATAACAATGAAAGTAAAACCTTTCATTTTCATAAGAAAATTTTCTCAAATCATAAATAACGAGATACAAGCCTTTCCTTTTTGAATTTCACAGTTTATTGTGTATCCGTAATTTAAGAATTTGCAGGTTGTTTTCGTTATCCGATTGTCTGGAATTAATGCGTTAATTATTGTGTGGATAACTGACCTTATTCGACAACTTCCTAAATTATTCGCATATAAAGCCCGTCGTTAATTTACCATGACAAAAAAAATGTATACAACATGAAAGCTCAATAACTAATCGTTAGAAAACACTCATTTGAAACCGCATTTTGAAACCAATGCATAATAATGAACCGAATTCTGAAAAGACTTTGCACAGCATGCCACACGCTGCCCTCCATTTCACTTTTCATTGCATCATTATAATCTTCACCCACCCACAAAAAAATTAACACATCTTTGAGGCAAATGAAAAACAGAAACTTGTTCTTATCAATGGTAAAGAAGAGCATTCAGGTTTTCGAAATCACCTTTGCTTCCATAATGGGTGTGACATCAACAGAAGGTTTTCCCGAGAATGGTTGAGTGATGTCCAACAGAGACACCCACGATTGAGCCCACATGTTGCCTAGAAAGGAAAAAAAAAAAAAAATATATTAATATTGTTTACAAAAGATTCTAGCAATGATGGACAATGACAGTCTTTTGACATTAAGTTGAGTGCTAAGCGACTACGCCTCATTCAATTTTATTTGAAGGTGAAAAGCTTTTAATTACTAAATTAATTAAATTGCCATGTGTTCTACTGCATTCTTTATAATGATGCTAATTGGATAAAAAATATGTTAATGCAAGGAAAATTTGAAAGTTTTAATGATGATTTTGGATTTTGAAGGTTAATCTTCTATTAGATAATGAAATGCTTTTTAAATATTTTAATCATATATTAATTTTGCTTGCCATCTATTGTATTCATTAAAACTAATAAAAGTGTATTAAATTACAATTTCAAAAATAAACTATTTATTATATTATTTTTTTTATTACTAGAATTATAAAATATTTCTTTAATAACAAATATTTAAAAATACATATAAATATATTTTTAAAATTTATAACAGTTATTTAAAAAATTTCGCATTTATTTTTTTAAAATATAACATGATAAATAACTACTTTCCCTTCTAATATCGCATTAGTTATTAAGTTATAATATATAAGTTATATAATCTCTATAAGTTATCCATAATTCTGAAGCCGAACACTTGACATAAAGTGATAGAAAGAAATGTTATTAATATGTAGTATATTTATCCAAATTTACATGATTAAAACACTCTTGATGTGCTACTACTACTCTGTTAGTTGCTACTACCATTTACAACGTCCTCCAAAAGCGGCATTTGGAGAACTAGTAACTTCAACCTGCTTTTTGAATTTATTAAATGAAATTTATTATTTACAGATTTATTATTCACTGAATAAACACAGAAAATATCGGTTCAATTTGTTTGTCAGATTAAAAAATAATATCCTACAATCGTTCGAACAATGCGTTATTAAATCGACATAAGTGTTCTATTTATCAAATTTGAAAAAAAAAAAGGTTTTAAATAAGTTTACAGAAATAGACAGAATGATGTCTAGAAAGCTGATTTTTACCTAAAATTACACATTAATGTAGTTCTAAAATAAAAGAATTAAAAGTCCTTTTATGGTGACAAAAAATTAATTTATTACTTGGCAAATAATGCGAAACCAAGACGTACTCTAAATAACGAATTTATTTTTATTTTGCCATTATAATCAATAGCACAAAACTTTTCTGAATTTTTTTTTTTTAAATTTTTTATACGTTTAAAATTCATTATCAATATATATGGATAGATTAAAATGGATTGGAATTAATCCATTATCAATATGGATTAAAATCTACTATCGGATAGGATGGATTAAACTCTACTATCGATGGATTAGAATTAATCCACTATCGATATATATGGATGGATTACAATCCACTATTGATATATATGGATGGATTAACATCCATTATCGATATATATGGAGGGATTAAGATCCATTATCACTATATATGGATGGATTAAAATCTATTATCGCTATATATGGATGGATTGAAATCCATTAACGATATCTATATTCCAAATACGAACTATCGATTATCATAAAGATTAATAATCATTTTAACTAAATAGAAGTTGGATTTACATAATTTTTCTCAAAAATATTTTTGTGTAAAGGATAGAAAATAATTAAAAGTATTTTATTTTTCATGTTTAAAAATGGAAAAAATAAATAAACAGAATAGAAATTATGCTGGAAAATGTCGGAGAATCCAAAAAAAAAAATAATAAAATCATAGTTACCGAATAAATGTGCTGGAATGGGTCCGTCATCTTTGATTTTATCATTGCCGTACACGTGTATCAATTTCCTTCTTACGTAAGCATGCAAATGCTCATAAAGTGGTTTCAGTTGTCCCCACAGCATCTCTAAATCTTCTTCAAAAGTGTCACTTTCGTAGGCCTCTCGCCACATGTCACCAGTGTCAGGAAAGCCTTGGAGAATTATTTTAAAAATTACATCATAAGTAAAAGGCAAGTATACTGAATGTAATTAATTGCAACAGTTTATCAGAAGAACATATGTAAAATGTTTATTAAATCAATACGTACGATATATATTCAAGCTTAGTTTTATTTTGTAGCTAGCTTTCAGTATTATACTCTCAACAACAGTATAACATTTTCAGTTCAACATTGCACTCAAATATAATACTTCAATTTATACATCTGTTTCGTATAACAAATTGCAACGAAAATAAAAACAAAATTACTTTTTTTTTTTCGAATTTATAAAAGAATTTAATATATTTCCTCAATTACATGACCATACCAAGCAACAAAATAATTGGTGAACTAATAAAACTATCAACTGAATAATATTCATGAAGTGAATTGAATAGTATTTAATATTAGCATTTTGTCACTGTATTGCCCAATTACAGAATATAAAACACTTTTAGTTTTAGTAAAATTCATAAATAAAATATATCTGGACAATTTTCACCTTTAAATCTTTTATGAACGAATTAATATTATTTTTGAAAATAAATAAAATGTAATGTTATACATTTTCTGTGTCAGATATCAGATTTACGATATTGTAATTAATGATACTAGTTATTTTTGGCGCCATCTGGTGGCGCGAAAATCTGAAGACACTAAACAAGATTATCATTATATTTAGTTAAAAAATGTGTAATTTTTAGCTGTGAATTTTTGAGAAAATAATAAATTTAGAAGGAAAAAATGAACTTATAGGTGTTAAAATTTCTAAGTTCTGAAAAAATGCAATAATATAAATATATAACAATAAGTATCGAACTTCAATAAAATATTTGCTATTTGTACAACAAAATTTATATATATATATATATATATATTATAATTTTACTTACCATTGAGTCTGGCAGCTTCATTGCTTAAGTTCACAAATCTGAGATATTTTTCTCTGATGGGTTTGCCGGCAGAATCTCTCCATGCCTTCCACACATGAGACAGCTCGTCATAATCTCGAGATTTGGTCAGTATACGTTGCAAATCTATACGAATATTATACAATAATCATTACTGAATCGGTTTTATTGCGAATTGACACTAGGGCAAATTAAATGTATGTGATTTTCTGATATTTAATTTACAAAAAGTTTTTTAACTGCATTTTTGTTTCCTGATAAACATTAATATAAAGTATTTACTGTTAATATTGTTTTTTTTATTTATCTAATTATAAACACTATTCATTGTGATAAATGTAACATTGTTTTACTATTCAAGTTTAATGATATATTAATGTTTTCAATGATGGTGAAATTTAAAAAATATCCTCGGTAAAAAAATACTGAAATAAATGCAAACATTCTTACACCTTAAAGCATTTTTTGATATTATTTTTTAATGTATAAATTAATTACAAAACATTTTATAAGAAGGCAACAATTAAATGATTGAAAAAATTGGGTCTTTTTAAGTGAAATTTTTAAAAAAGAAGTAGCATATACCGTAGAAAAAATCAAAGTAAAATTTAAAATAATTAAGTTCTAAATAATTACAAAAAATATTTTTTAATGATTATGAATAATTTTGCGTAAGGCTAATTTTACTAAAAATTTTGTCATTTTTCCTATAATTTATTGAAAATTAAAATGTCTATGCTGTAGGAAATATTTTTAATTATACTTATAAGAAATTTAAAATAGACATTATGCAGCAATGTAATACACATTATTGTACAATGAAATACACATTATTGTGCAAATGAAATACATTATTGTACAATGAAATACACATTATTGTACAATGAAATACACGTTATTGTACAATAAGATATTCATACAATGCAATGAAGTGGCATTTGTACAAAAAACAATAAAATTCAGTAAGCAAGAGCAGACATTATTTCTTGTTTAATTCCAACAAATTTGTTAAAAAAAATTATAAATAGGCATATATATTTAAAAGTTTATTATCTGAGTTTAATTTTACTACTGAAGAATAAAGAAAATTTTTTTACTAAATGATAATTAGATATTTGTAACAAAAACTAAAGTCTTTGACTGTTCTTTTGACCATGAAAGGTTAAAATAGTGATAATAGATATAAAGATTAAAAAAAAAACTACTTTTGATACAGCACGATATTGCTGAAGGCGAATCCAACAGTTTTCAGCTCAACCACAAAAAAAGTGAACCAAAGAGACCCTCAAGGTTACAACCTTGAAAGTAAACACTTTTGATGGAAAAAAAATCGATGCATTTAAGTTAATAACACACTAAACAAACAACTCCACAACATTTTTAAAAGCTTAATATGTCGTCAGATGTTTATCAAATGTAAAAAAAAATCAGTAAAATGTGAGGAATGCACTTTAGGCGTTATTCTACAAGATATATTGCCTGCAGAGAACCACTTTCTCAGAATTTTGATGATATGGTATATATGATGGTAAACATTAAAAAAAAAAAAAAAAAACATTAAAAGACCTCGAACTTTCTGAAGGTCATCAGCAGTCATGTCTTTGGGTCTACAGGCAATTTTGAAAGGAATTCATATGTCAAATAATTTATGAAATCATTGGAGCAACAAAGCGTGATATTGTCTAGAATTGCAAAGATCCGCTTTAAATCATCATTTTTAAAAGAAAAATTGTTTATAGATTTAGAACCTATTATTATTTTGTCTAAGGATATTGTAATCCTTAATTAGTGGCTTATATATCTAAAGAACAAGATTTTTGCCACTGGTTGCTGCTTTTAAGGAAAATTTCATATCTGAAAATCTTAACAGGAAACTCATTTGTACGATTTTTTTTCTGTATACTTAAAAGTTAAACAATCTTACCAGGTTCAAGGGAAAGTTTGCAGTCTTTTGGATTTTGAAGCTGGGATTTGTCTCCTGATTTTGAGGGGATATATGGGCAGACTTTGGCTGTGCTGTATGTGTTTTTCATTTCTGCTTTCAGTCTGTTGAACTAAAAGTTGATACAAGATATTAACTCGTATGAAATAATCAATGTTAAAGATAATTTCATAAAACATCTTGTAAAAACCCTATAGTACCACACATGATCATCCATGCTCATATTGTGAGTTTAAAAAATTTCTTAAAGTGACCATGAAATATTAATTCATTAATATTATTGCTATTGACTTTTCATAAATTTGAATTTACAATTTTGGGAGTTCAAAAAAAAAAATGTCAATTTTGAATTTACAATGAATTTTATAATAATGTGGATAGGTAAGTACGCTATAAAGATCTAATAAATCACATTTATTGTATTAGTCATATAGTACATTAAAGCTAAAATTTTTCTTATGCTTAATTATATTATTTTGTTATATGCAATTATATTTTCATAAACAAAATTTTATAGATGGAAAACAACAAAAAACTTTAATAAAATATAAATATTGTGATATGGTCATATCAATGACTATGGGGATTTCATAGATAGTTTTAACCTATTGTAATCTTTATTACAATAGTCACGAATTTAATATTGATTATTTTGATATGTTTTCATCATATTTCTTTACTTACTAATATATATTACTTCGCAATGTAAAAATTGATGAAAAGCATCGATTCTTTATAAAATTTTTTGATATTCATTAACATTACTGAAAAATTGTAAAATGTTTATTTTTTCTATGAAATATCATTCGATATACTAGATAAAGTTGAAGTTGAAGATATTTAATACCCTACACAAAGGATAAGTCATAATAAAATATTCTTAATTTTCTACGATTTTCTTTTTTGAATTTATAAATAGACCTCATTTTAGATAATATTCATTCACAGACGTAGATCCACATTTTAACCGATAGTGTTGAATTAAAAACATTTCAACTAATACATTTCATCTACTCATATAAATTGAAAAGGACAGAGAAAAGGGTTGTTTTTTTATATCAATTATTTGTTGGAAATTTAGAATTAACCTTTTAAGGAAATAAACAGAATCATTGAATGTGTTCATTCCTGTTTATGCTCTAGAATCAAGAGAAATTACACCTTCTGATACAAAAGCAGTGTTGCATAACAATGCAGTTTTTCTACAGGCATCAGCCGATTATGAAACTCTTTAAAAGTTTAATAGTAAAATAACTGCTTGTTTGTTTTAAAATCTGTTATTAATAACAGGAAGTGGAAATGTTTAGCGGTATTTCTTCATACCTCATTAAGTTTGTCCTCTGGTAAAGCGGCAGTGCCCAACACGGACAAGCTCTTGAACCATCTTCTCAGCAGAGTGTCGTTGAAAGACTTCCAGGCGAAAGAGGTTGCGTTTTTCCAGGCTTCTTTGTGGAAAAGGGAATATTCAAGAGTTTGTTCGAGCTGTAATGAAAAGGAAAATTATTAAAAATGCATCAACTTTAAAATATTGTTTTCAATAGGTTTAAATGTTGCATTTCAAGAATTCGATTCTTAAAAACATTTTTAATTTTGAATAATACATAGAGCAAATAATGTTGTACTACTTCCTTTTTTTTTTTTACCAAAATATAGAAAAAAGTTAATGTTATTGTCGTTTCTTATCCTACCTACAGCAAGATCTAAACTAAATTCAAGGGCCCGTGTGGCCTCATGGAAGGAAGAAAAAGGAGGGTAGCTTCTGATGTGATAGAGCACCCATAGGTAGAAGTCTAACTCGACTCTATGACGCTGTCTTTTTATGCGATACGGTTGTCAGTTCTACGCCCAACAGTTATATTTAACTGAGACCTAATGTTTGAAGTGAATTTCGAGCCACTACAAACATCCATGACACAACCAGACTCGAACCCTTTGACAGAGCTCCAGAATAGTCGCTCGGCCATCGGACACTAAAGTTAATTTTAATATGTTATAATGCTTTAGAATTTTTCATTTTATCGAAGAATTTGTAAGGTCATGTTGCTTACAAAAAATTAATCGTAAATATATTTTCATTTCCAAAATCTTAATAGCATTGGAAATAAAGAAATATATAATAAATAAACATCTTCAATTAGCAGGGCAGCATTAATATAGGCTAATAATCATTGCATCCTTCTCCATTCCACTTATTTGCATAACTTTTAGAAGTAATTATTTTGATACTACTGAAATTATTGCCCATTTTTTTTATGGTGTTCCTCTAGATTTGATTATCATTGTTTCATAAAGATGTCTTGAGCCTGTATTCATTCATAATTTTTCATGAAATAAACTTTTATAAATTTATTATTGTCACTTTCTTTAAATAGTTTATACATATATATTTATATTGTTTCTGGCAATAACCATTGAAAGTTTTATCTTAAAATACTGCGTTTAAAAACTAGTTGGTTTACATGTATTTTAGAGAGGATCCATATTTCCAGCTAAAAGTAGCAGTTGATCTAATAACAGTTTTACCCAGTAATGATTTTATTTTTCTTTTTAAATGGCTGGATATCAAATTAAAATATCTGTTCCGTAAAGTTTCGTTACGAAATAAAATATATGATAAACACACCTTTCACGTTGTTTTTAGAATTAAAAATAACAATCTTTATTTAATAATTCAATTAAAATTCGTTCAGTTTAGAGTTAGATAAGATAAATGATTGACTGACAATAAAAAAAAAAATTTTAAGAAAATGTATTGATATTTCAATGTATCCTGTATTCAATACTTTATAATCTCCATTTATAATTCTTTAGCATTTGCTGAAACCAATTATATACTTATGTGATTAAAAGACGAAATATATTGCAAATTGCATTATAAAGCCTGTAATTTTGTTAAAAATGTATGTGTCATATTTGATGAACTTGATTAACTATTCTGAAAATGCTTTTTTTTGTTGTTGTTGTCCCGACGAATCTGACATGTTTAGAAAAACATAAATAACCATATTATACAATGATGGGACATAAACAAATTTAATTAGTTGGCAGGCTATCAAATTGCATTGCAGTCTATTCCCTGTCATTCTTTTGTATCCATTAATTATTTTCTTTTTTTTAATTTTAAATACCACATCTCTTCTCCAAATTCAAAAACATCATCAGTAAAAAAATAACAACCATAGATGTAACCCTGCAATTTTTGAACAAAACTGGACAAAGAGAAAAATTCTTCAACTGAAAACAAGTACAATTCACATTTCTGTTAAGCCAATTATTTTTCTCTAGAAAACGAAATCTGTTTTTCTTCTTCTTTCTCCCGAGAGAATAATAGATAAATTCTTATATTCGCCCTTTACAACTCATTAACATTTTCTGAAACCAATTATATTCTTATTAAACAACGAAATCTATTGCAAATTGCATTATAAGTCCTCTGATTTTGTGAACTTTATTAAATCTAATATCTTTTATGAACTTGATTAACTATTCTGAAAATATTTGTTTTGTTGTTGTTACTACGACGAATTCGACTTGTTTGGAAAAAGAAAAACATAAATAACCTCACTATACAATGATGGGACATGAACAACATTAATTAGTTGGGAAGGTTACCAAATTGCATTGCAGACCTTAGCATGCCTTTCTTTTTTATCCATTAATTATTTTCTTTTCTTAATTCTTTGCTTCCAAAATTTCAAATACCCCATCTCTCTTTCAAACTTCAAAAAAAAAACATCAGCAGCAAAAAATAACAGCCACAGATGCAACCCTGCAATTTTATAACTCATTAGCACTTTCTGAAGACAATTATATTCATATTAAACAACGAAATATATTGCAAATTGCATTATAAGTCCTCTGATTTTGTAAAATTCATTTGTCATCTTTGATGAACTTATTAAATTCTGAAAATATTTGTTGTTATTGTTGTTATCACGATGAATCCGACTTGTTTAAAAAAATATATAAATAATCATATTATACAATGAACATAAACAACATTAATTAGTTGGGAAGTTACCAAATTGCATTGAAGACTTTTGCATGCCTTTCTTTTTTTAACCATTCATTATATTCTTTTCTAATTTCAAATACCACATCTCTCCTCCAAATTCCAAAAACATCGTCAGTTAAAAAATAATAGCAACAGATGCAACCCTGTAATTTTTGCAAGCAAAACTGGACAAAGAGAAAAAAAATTCTTCAACTCAAAACAAGTACAATTCACACTTTCTGTGAAGGCAATTATTTTTCTCTAGAAAACGAGAAATCTGTTTTTTTATTCTTCTTTATTCTCCCTAGAGAGAAATAGATAGATTTTTGGTGAATGACTGTGCATCCTCCGTAATTGGTTTGACCTTGCCCAAGTCGTTCCGATCCGCTGACCCACAGATGGTTACACTGTTTCATTATGGATCGCCAGTGCTCTGACAAAAAAAAAAAAATGGATGGCCTGTCGGAAGAAGGTCAGGCGAACGGCCATAAAAATTTATGACAAGCTATTAAGCGATTGGGTATTAACCTTGTGCATTCTCTTCTATCGTTAACTGGTCATTGTGTTGCTGTTCGAATGGGGGATCTGTTTGTTGGATGAGAACCTACTAAAACGGAAAAAATTATTTGCAGCAGTACCTTTTTTTTGTGAGGATCAGTTTAGTCATAACTATTAAACACACCTGGAGTTCTATTTTAGTACAGCTGGTTATTAAAAAGGATTTAACAAAAAACCTAACAAAGGCAAACTGTTCTATATATTATTGATAATAAAATATATAATACGTTTTAAAAAATAATGGATCACCTAACTAATAAATGCACTTGATGCTTCATCGGATTACCATTGGAATTGCACATTAAATTGAACAATGGATAATTCTAAATATAAATATTCCTCTGAATATTTCAAATATGACAATTTTGGAACTCCTTTATTGAAAAGTCTGTTTTTAGCTACATAATGTACAATCTGTTTTAAACTAGCTAATCAGCTGATCCACTAAACAAAATAAGATGATCTAATTGTTGAATTTTGATTAAATAAAATTCCACTGTTCTATGTGTTTTAATTTTTACTAAGTATGCTTGGGTCTACAGAAAAGTTGCAGACAAAAATACCTTAAACGTTTTGATCTATTAAATCAAAGGGTACTTTTATTATATTATTGATTAAACAGAATGCAGTTGATAGTCAAAAATGTACACATAATAATAAACACAAGTTTTAAAAATGTATTTTTATTGATTTTTTTTTTCATAAAATTTTGAATCTTGTGCATAGTTGAAATATTTTTGCAAAACTATTATGCATTGAATAATTTTTTTTTTAAAGTCTGAATACCATTGATAGTAATAATACAATTTGTAGTAAAAATCTGGTTTGAAATTTCAAAAAGGGATTTTTTTTTGTTTCCAGAGATTTTTCAAGCATGCTAATCTCTCATTATTGTGAAATTTGTGATTTGTGTAATCAAACTTGCTAATTGATGTTTGCACACAAAATGAATAGTAAAATATTATTTAACTTATATATTTTTATGTGTCACAGTGTAAGTAAATCCAATTCTTATGAAATTACAAAATATAACTAAAAAAAGATGTATATCAAAACTATGTTAGATTTTTGATTATCTTTTCTGATTTAAATAATGCATATTTATTTTTATTAAGACTAAATGTATTGTTGGTAAATACTTCTAAAACATTTTTCTTTATTCTAAGAAATGAACATATTGTTGTTATTATTATTTTTATTTCATTATTTTAATTATTATTTATTATAATTTGTGAAGGTTTATTAAAATAATTTATGAATGTTTTATATTTCAAAAGGCATCTGAATTTTCAATGGGGTGTTAAAATACTTTCATACAAGAGAATGCAATCAATTTTTACATTTACTTGTCAATGATAAAAAAGAATATCTCATTTCTTTGTTATATAGTGTATCTCGGGGAAAGGGATGGAGAAAAATATGATATAACAAAATCGTAATATAAAAAAAGATTTATATTTTTCATCTTAAAAATTATGCAAATATTTCAAATACATGATATAGGATGTGGTTATTGTAAAAACATAAAAAATTATTTATGAAACATAAGTTTGTAAATGTTTTAATAAAAATAAATAAACATGTATATTACAACAGTTAATTTGTAAAAAAAATAATACCTTTCGTGCAAAAATTTTAGATTTATATCTTATGTATTAATTTGACACTTTTAAAATGAAAAGGAAAAAAAAAAAAAAAAAACATTGCTAAGTATTATTTTAATAAAGTAAGCAAAATTGCAATAAAGTTCTAAGTACCTTGTTTACAATTGATTAAAAATGTACTTAAATGTTACTACAAAATAATCACCTTTGTAGATTATTATCAATGATTATTTTAAATTTAAATTTTATTTTAAAATTAATTTAATTTAATTATAAAAATTTGAATACCTTTGAAAAAAAAAAAAATGTAAAAAATAACCATCAGGATTTGATAATTATTTTTTAAAAAACTGTTTTCATTAATAATTCCTAATTTAAAAAAAGTCATTTTCTCAGTCACTTTCAAAATAAATTTTTTATTTAAAACAAAACATTAAAATTTCATCAAAATATTTTATTTCATTATTTCATTGCCTACTTTTTAAAATTGCAAACAGATTTGTAATCGAAATGCATAAATTTCTAACAATTAATGAATAAAATTATAACAAATAAAAAAAAAACCAATTCTTCGTTTTTCAGCTGTAGGAAAAAAATATGTTTTAACATCTCGACAAGGACTCTATTTTTACTTGAAAAACATACTGCAAACACGCATTGTATGCATTTTCCCATTCACTATTTAAATTTCACCTTTTACCCCAACAATCGATTTCTGTCTCCCGCTGTGTTTGCTTATGAAAATAGAAATCAAGTAGCAATGACACGAACAATCCGCGAATCAAAGTTGACTGTAGTATTTCATTTACAGTTTACCAACCTTATTTGCGAACAGTGCTCGTCAAAGGGGGGATGGTTCCATGAGAAAAACCGTTCCACTCGTTGCACAGCACTGAATAAATAAGCAAATAAAAGAGAGCCCATTCTGGATAAAAAGAAAAAATTGGTTTTGTTTTCACACCTCGTCCTTTTTTTTTTCACGGGGAATATCTAACGGTTTTTTTTTTTCTAGTTTGCTTTTTTTTTTGAGCATTTTTTTTTAATTTTTTGAAAGGTCGGACGTGCTTTTTTGTCATCGTATCAAAGCTGCTGCTCTACATATTTCCGGATAAGCTTTATGGATTGTTTCATGCATCACATATTTTATCGTGCTACTAACATTGTTATGATTGAACTACCTGTGACGGTGATTTTTTGTTTCTTATTATTGCAACGCCGTTCTTCTAGGTACTTAATTGAAATATTTCAAAACTATAACTTGCCAAACATTTAGAAATAGCAATTTAGTTAGAATATAACGTATTGATTTAAAAAGACAAATCAACATAAAAAAATTCAATTATTATTATTGTGTTTGTAATGTCAGTTCAGCTAAAATTGTAAAATTTATGAACTTAAAAGAATAAAGAATAATGTTTTTTTATAAAAATTCCATTCTGTATTAAAATATTTTAAACATATAAGTATTAGAAAGGCAAAACTTATCTAAAATATTCTATTTTTGGCCAAATTGCAGATTAAGGGTCGTTGGAATTTGGCGACTTTTTGTGGCGCCAACAGAACGATAAGCCCCCAAATGTGATAACCTGGGTTCTCTTGTACATTTGCAATTCACTTAACTTACGATCGAAACTCGTTACTCGACAGACTTTAATGTAAAGAATTTTCGGCGCCAAACACCAACGGACCCTATTCTGTAATTTTACCTAGTTTTTTTGAGTAAATATTTAATTTTATTTTACTTTTTGATAATTATCCAGCACCATATTTTGCTAAATTAGTTTTTCAAATTTCGCACCATGCATTTTTATTAAATAATAACAGCAGACAGTTAACTCAACTATGAAAAATTTTCCACATTATTCTATTAATTATATTTCAATTTATATTTCATTCTTTAAAATATCCAAGAGTAGTATCACTTAAATTAATAAATTTAATAACAGATAGCTATATACATATTTTTGGCTATAAAAGCACTAAAATTATACAATCCAGAAAATACCAACATGTACCTATTTTCTTTTAAAATAACCTTTATAAGAGTTAATAATATAATGCACTTATCTACTTGATTATGTTCCAAGGATATATTTTGCTTTGAAATATAATGTATAAATCTATTTAAAATTAAATCTAAATTTAAACTTGAATTTAAAATGAAGAGCAGAGAGTTTAATATTTAAATTTAATAAAAGAATAAAAATCTTCGACTAGTGGAAATATGATAATCCTTTTAAATATATATATATATATATATATATATATTATGACATCATTAAATATGTTCATTTTATACATAATATCAGAAAAGCAGTATTTATTTAATAAATATTTTTGTTTAAAGAAATATTTGCGTTCAGGTTACTTTAAAAAAATCCACTTATAAAATTTAGTGCTGTATTAAAAAGCATCTTTAATATTACTGGTAGTTTTTATGATTCATGAAATTGAAATAAACCTTTCAGGAAGCAGAGTAGAGAGATCAGTTCATTTTTAAACAATGAAATCAATAAAATTCTCAAAGTTGAACTTAATTGAATTTAATAATAATGAGATTCACTAAGAAATTTATAAAAATATTATATTTAACAAATATTTACTAAAAGTAAGTAATAAAATTTTTTAATAAAGTAGTTAAAACTAGATTTGTTAAGTAATGGGATGTAACAAGACATGTTGAATTGTAAATTTAGAGGAAAAATTTGAAAAAAAAAATATATATGTATATATACAGACTTTTAGAAATGTATTTATATTTCATAATATTTAAAATTTAAAAAAAAAAATAATAATAATTTTCACAAAGCATATTTTAATATTCGCTCAAGTAATATAACTAGTGAGAAAAAATTATCAATTATGCTGTTTACAAGAAAGAAACACAAACTTTTCAGTATTTATAAATAAAAAGAAACATATATACCAATTAACAGCATAAAAATTTTGCCGTAAATGCATTTTCTTTGAAAAGTCGAAAAAGCTTTGGACAGTTTCTATTCATAATAGAAACCAATTGAAATCTATCCAAACAAGGTTACTGATCTTACCGACGTGAAAAGCTAGATAACAGTTACATACCCATTATTGCTGTTGACAAGAGGAAGAAGTATGAAAGAGAAATCACCAACTATTGTGATAAAATGTTGCTTCTCTAAAATATATTTGTACTCCTCAATGCCTGTATTTGTATTAGGCCTCTATTTCCAACGAGGTTATCTGTTATGTTTCCTTGTAGGGAAATTAACATTTGAAAAGAAAGATTTTACGTTGTAGATTTTCAGTTTCTAAACAAAAAGGACTTTTGGCTTTAATTGATTGACACGCAAAACTTTTAGAAATAGTAACAAACAATAGTAGTTTTCCTACATGAAATAAATATTTATAATGCAGATGTCAGTTAAGATATTTTTAAAAATATATGCATTTAAAAATAAAATTTTATAAAAAATATTAAATTTAAATATAAATAAATTTAATTTTTTTACTAACCACGAAATTTCCACTATTTAAATGAAAACATTTATAATATTTATTAAAATTAAATGGAATATTAGTTAAAAATTTAATCTCACACATGTTCGCTATTCAAAATTCTATTATAAATTTGATTTACTTATTTAATGGATGGCAACATGATAATAAGTAGTGTTAAATTATAATTAATAGTTAGCTTAAATGTATTGCTTCATAGAGATTTTTTTGTAAGAAACTTATTCTAAAAAGTATGGTAAATGATATATTTAGACTATCACTTTACAAACAGAAAATAAAAAATTTTTGATAATTTCAGAACAGCAATTTAAGTAACTAAATTATATATCAATATAATTTACTTTTTCCTTAACTACTTTTTATTTAGTTAACTAAATATGATTAGATAATAAAAACAAGTAATAAAATTTCTAAAAATTATGAGTAAATCTACCTATATTTCACAGTTATCAAAGCATTTACCCAAAGAATTAATAAAACAGTACAATTAATTAAAAAAACCTTGATTAAGATTATGATTTCGAAGATATGTTACAGTAGAAAACTGTAGTTAGTTAGGTGAATTTCTGATCTTTACAAATGCAGTCTTTCATACATTAAATTTTTAAAAATATATGTATTAATTTTCATGTGCTAAATAAACTAAGGTACTGCAAACGTTTTGTAATTGAATGATTTCTTATTAACATTCTTTTTTAATCGATTTAAGTCATTAAAAATATATCCGACATAAACATCTTTAGTACATGATATCTTCGAATTATTGAATACACAACAAAATTACAAAAAGCAAAACTATAAAATACAGAAATAAATTGTCCTCACGTAATTTTAAACTTATAAAATTGGATGCCAGATCCTTTAGTTGCTTTCAGTGCATCTAAGTGGTACTGCCATACATCGGTAAGCAAGGGAGGCATGGATTTAACAGCAACTCTGATATGATCAATTTCAGAATATTAGTAAAAAAGCAGAATCTTTTAACTAGATGTAATTTAACAGGAAAACATTTACATGAACTTTTACAAGAAAACCCCAATGGATTTAAAATTGAAAAGTGTTTACTTAATTCTGTAACTCCTCACATGTTTGTCACTACATATGTTTGTTGACGTTATAGACGTTTGTTACTATAGAGACAATACAATGGAATCCATTATATGTCTTCGATGTATAACGAGAATTTTTTTAACATCTACAGTTATATAACTTAGTAAAGATGTTTTATTTCAAACTTTTTTATTTTAAAAATAATTTTTCTAATTCTTGAATACCTTGTATTTAAACTTGAAGATTGCATTTGTAATTTTAATTGAGCAAGAAAAGTAAACTGTTTCTCATTTCCGTTAGACATATAATTGATAGTCAGAAAAAACGATCCTCAGGCAAGGCAATGGGTGTGTTTTGGGCGTTTATAGAAGAGGATGCATTATTGGTTTTCTTGCATACAAATTTGGGTCAAGATCTCATTATTAACCTTGAATATCCATCCATTGCTTCAACTCATTACTCCTCATTTATTTTTTCCGCTTCCTCATAAAAACCGAAAAGCAGTTTAAGAAAGTTATTTGGTAATCCTATTGAATTTTAATTTATTTTTCTAATGTATGAAAAAAATAAAATTGTTATGTTGCATAAAACATATAGGAATACGCACATTATCTATTATCTATTTGGAAATCTAAATAAACATTATTAGGTATTTATATCTTAATTTATTTTTGTGAATGAGGTTATGAGGATTCAGCCTCCAAAATCGGCAGCTCTAGGGTGAAAGTCTTGTTTTGGTAATTGATTGCATATATTAATTGGGCAAGTTATTCCTTTAAGCAAATCAGTACAATATCAGATTATACCAAAATACGTCGCTTTTATATTTAGCTCTTCTTAATGCGCTCTACTTTATTAACAGATTTTAAGTTGATAATATAGATGCATTATCTGTTTTAATATAGCTTAAATAAATATAATCATCAATTTACAAGTTAGAATTTAATTTTTCAAAGCACGGAAGAATAATAATAAAGTACTTTTCTGTTAGGAAGTTTGTTATTATTTTGAATCTTGAAATCATTACAATTACTTATGTCAATATTTTCAATATAATAATTTATTATTATTTTTATTAATTCCAGTAACTAATAAATACATCTCTTGGCAAAGGCCTTCTTTCCAACTAATTTACTCATGCAGTGAATAATTTCAAGTATTTCTCTATCGCATTTCCAATTATAATTTTGTAATAAGATGACCACTTTGCATGCAGAGGATATGAGAATTACACACTTAGATCATATATTGTAGGTATATAAACATAATTTAAAATCCAAGGTTAATATGTAGCTTTTAAAATTGTCATACAATTGACCGCTCTTCTTTTCTTCTCTCTGATTCTTCTATTACAATTTGTTCATTTAAATACTTTTGAAAACAAAAGAAATCATTTTTGCTATTGTATGACACATGCATGTTTTATTACATCAAACCACTATTTTATTATTTTTATTTTTAAATTAAACCTTTAACTACAACTTTTCCTAGAGGCAAAATATGGAAGTCCCTTTAAAAATATTTTATGTGGTGTGTGAAAAATAATAAACATTACAGGACTGTTCATAAACAATGAAAAACATGTGTATCTGTAAGATAGACTATTACCATTTATAACTGTAAAGGATTGCAATCAAACCAAAGGTAGCTAAGGCCCTACTTATTGTTTCGTGCAGTAAATAAAAAGTTTTCCAGCTGTTTTTCTAAACTGAAGATCTAAAATTTTAATATAGAATAATTCTTCTAAATAAAGCCCATTTATTTAAGCATTAAAACTAAATGATAAAAACTATCATTTAATTCTTACATGATTCTAGATCGGCAAATGAATTGATAGATAATAAAATTTAAAAATAATTATGATATAGATCAGGGGTCTCCAAACTACGGTCCCGCGATCCAAATCCGGCCCGCCAGTGTCATCAATCCGGCGACAGCGAATAGTTTATTGTTGCTGTAATAAGTTGGATAAAAAAAACACAGAATGATAATAACTCTGTTTTATTTAATTGCTAGGTAAAGCTTAATGACAAGCATAATATGCTGAAAATTTAACTTAAGCATAACAACTAACAAATAATTGAAATGTATCCTACTAAGATTATAAACTAGTGAACCTCCCGCGGTTATCCTCGGTAGTTATGTTGGGGTAAAGAGTATCGCATATGTATGTATATCGATGTTTGGAATTTATATATCCCGAATCAAACATGTGATTTTTATCCTGAAATTCCACAGGAACAGAAAAGCTAAATTAACTAGTCTAGAAATTATAGATAATGGCAGAAAATTAAAACGGTTTTGGCCCTTGGTACTTACTGAGAAAACAGTATGACCCTAAGGCTGGAAAGTTTGGAGGCCCCTGATATAGATAAATAAAAATAGTTGTTATACTTTGACAAGATTGATCAGAGTTAAGATACTTTTTATCCAAATCAAAGGTATATCTTAATCCATGTATTTTATTTCAGAACAACACAAACAGCAGTTTACGATTTTCAAATGATTGGAGTATGAACATTAAACATCATCTACACAGTATGGGTACATTCATTCATATGAATCATAAATGTGATGCAATTTGAAGAGAATGAATCTTATAAATCCTACAAGAAAGATATTATAAATCTTAATCTTTGTCTATATTATCTTGGATAGCCATTGACTAAACTGACTAAACTATGAATCATAAATGTGATGCAATTTGACGAACATGAATCTTATCAATCATATACAAGAATAATATTATGGATCTTTGACTTTGTGTATAATAACCTGAATCGCAATTGACAAAACTATCTAAACTATGAATCTATAATATGCAGTTCGACGAGCACGAATCAAATCAATCATACAAGAATAATATTATGAATCTTTGTCTTAGTCTATCTTACCTGAATCGTCATTGATTAAACTGACTAAACTAAGAATCATAAATGTAATGCAGTTTGACGAGCATGAATCTCATCAATCATACAATAATAATATTATTAATCTTTGTCTTTGTCTCTCTTATCTTGAATCGTCATTGACTAAACTGATTTATTTCATCAATTTCTGCCATTCAGGGATATATGTACAATTGGAGATGAAAAAGCACATTTTTTTTTACTTTTTAATATAGTGTACACAATATTTTTTTCATATCAGTATAAATATTTATGATATAATGTTAATAGATTCAATACACTGATAATGATAAAATGTTTTACCTTCAAAATCATTGTAGCAACAAGAAATGTTTTGATGGAAAAAGAAGGTCTTTGGTTATAAAAAGATTTTCGAAATTATTCTGGAACACGCAATGATAAGCATCAAAAGCTAATTAAAACTCAATAATATGTAAGATATTACATGTAAATGCAACATAAATTAGTCCAAGTAAAATAAACGAAATTGGTTTGATTTTTTGAACAACAGCCAAAATATAAATTGTGATGTTTTGAAAAATAATATTTAAAATTATAAAGACAATTATGATGCTTGATAAATAAAGATTGTTTAATGCATATAACATTTCAGATGCTTGTGAAGTTACGGTAAACTTTAAGTGAACTGTATAAAATTATAATTGCTACAAAATATTATGTTATATAATATAAAATTATTAATAATTATATGTAGCAAATAAGTAGATATTTTATGACCCTTTTTTTTTCAGCTTTGAATTTGCAAAGAATAATGCTTTTGCTTTCAATTATTTTTTGTAATACTAATAAGTATTTATATTAAATCTGATAATTGTATTATATATATTAAACCGCATCATAAGAATCCTAATGTTATTCAAAATATAATAATAAAAAAACATTTATAATTTTATATATGAATTTATTCATATCATGTTTCCTAATATTTTTCCTTATCATTTGAAGCATCATAAACTGCATTTTGGGTGTTCTGAAATAAAATTATGATGATAACTAAGATAGGGAAAATTTAAAGTTTCTTATTTAAATAATTTTCAAAAGTTATTGTTTATCTAAAGCCCATGGAATAGTGATTTACAGCGTTTTAAAAACTAAGATTTATATTTTATTAAATAATGATTTTTAAAGTATAAACTGGTCATGACATGAAAAACATTTGCTTGAAATTCGTATTTTTGACATGAAAAATTAATATTTTTAAATTTTAACATGGGATTATATGAATAGAATATAAAAATAAGGAATATATTGTTTAAAAGTTTAATAATATAATATAAATATGAGTTCTAAAATTCCTCTCTCATTCCCTATGTGAGTCATGACAGACAATATTTCAACTTATATTCATTTTCTTTACAAAATTACCTATTATTTCACTATTTTTTTTTTTAAATAAAATTATACGATCTTCGATAATTCGTGACAAAAATATTCAGATGCCTTTTGCAATTTTACTATTGTCTTAGTAAGGGAAATATGTTTACCAATTTAATATTGTCTATTAAGGCTTGAAATAAGTAGATCAAAGTTTAAGTTACTATTGTATTCCATATTTCATGATTTTTAATAGAATCTAATTTATAGATGCTTGATATTTTTTTAAATTCAGTGCATAAGCCATGTATTATTTGGTTCCACGAACCAAAATCTTTGAATTTTTATTGCTTAAAAATTGTGCATGCAATTTAGCAAGGAGTGCAATTTAGCTGATTGAAATAAATAAAATTTTTATAAAAATTAACAAAATATAAATTAAAACTGATGCAATTATTTTAAAACTAATTCTTAAAAATCTAAGATTAACAATTAGTGTTATTATCATTTTTAAGCGTTAAATGTCTAATAAAATGCTAGAAGTTCAGACAACAAAAAATTATTTTTTAAAAAAATACTTAGATGATTTGTTATTTATTGTGATGTTTATATTTTACATTTATCCAGATTTTTATTTAAAATTACAGCAATTTTTAATACTGGGTAGTTTTTAATGCGTGTAGATTTATTAACAAGAACCTTACGGCCGAGTGACTAGCGCTCGGTGTCACAGGTTTCGGGTTCGAATGCCGGAGGTGCTATGGATTTTTGTAGTGATTCGGAATCCATTTTAAACAGTAGGTTCCGTATAACACGAATGTTGAGCATAGAACTGACAAATCTGCCTCGTAAAAGAAAACATCTCCTTTCTCGAAATCAGCAAAATAGGCAGATGGCTTTGGCCACCATAGGGCCGTTGCGCCAATGAAAAAAAGATTTTTTAAACAATAATTTAAACAGAGATTATAATTGGTTTATTAATGAATTTCTTCTGTATAGATAATCTAACTTAAAAGAAAAAAAAATTAAAAATCTAACTATAGAATTAATAAAGTTCTTTATCTCAATTAATTTTCATACTTCAAGATTGATATATTTGTAAAATTTACTTACATAGGTTTTAAGCAATAAACACTGTTAACACCAATACTTTTCTTTAACAAAATAAATAATCATTTCAATAAATAAAATATTTTTATTTTTATTTATTCAAATGATTATTTATTATTATTAATTATTAATAATTATTTTTAACTTAAAAATAAGAAAGAATAAAAAAAGTACCGGAGGTACATTCCAACGTCAGAAAAATAAAAACCTTTAAATTTAAGAAGTCCTTATATTTTAAAGATATTCTTAAAATCTAAAATACATGTTACCATACCATTTTTTTTTCTGAATTATTAATTTTTCTGTACCCTAGTAAGTGCTTTTTTCAATTATTTTTTTTTTTATTATATTCCACCCTTACGTCTTTTGGGCATTTGGTTATTTTTGGTCACTTTTGGTGACACTCAATTGGTGATATATTACATAGGCCTGATTCCTGGGACTATGTAAAATATCATCAGTTATATAATTCACATACATAATTTTTTAAATGATTTTAAGACAAATTCCTTACATTCTAAAATATTATTATATTACTCAGTAATTGTCTCCACAACAAGAATGTCATGAACAATTGAAAAATTTATTGTCCTAAATACTTTCTGCATGGAAAGTAAACCGTGAATTTAACGATGGGTAAAATGTATAATTTTCATGCTACTGTAAAAATTATCGCACATATTTGCAAATCTTTACACGGATGCGCATAAATGAAACAATTCACGTGAGCAAGTTTCCGCCAAATTTCATCCTGTGTTATACGTGAAAGAGATAAACGAACTAAAGTCACAGGCGTATCGTTTATCTATGCATCTCTTAACGCCAACGCTAAGTTATATTTATGAGGCGTCGCCGGAATTTAGAGTTCAAAACCTCAAGTATTTGCTTTATATTTTTCCAAGATGGTAAATGCCTTTTTCTTTAAATTCTTTTTCTTCCAGATTTTCACATGATTGTGTCATTTCAGACAGAGAAAATTCTTTGATCACGTCGACTAAGTCGTGACTATTCTAAAAAGCAAAAAAATAGCAAAGATGTTTGAAGACTAGGAATAATTCGAAAGCTAACCTCGATACCGGACAGAAAGAAAAATCTTGACATATTTCGTGATTGGAAGCGTTTATTTTGAGGCTTTTTGTAAGTAAACACTGCGATTTAGACAGACAGTTGCGCCGGAATTATTCTACCATTGTTGTCTTGTCGACTTATCAGGAAGAAAAAGGCATTTAAGCTGTTTATCTCGCAACACTATTTTAGGCATTGCGGCAACAAAACACATAAAAGGTGTAACGCTTACAAATTAAATCGAAGAGTTATAACACTGTTATACAAAAATACTCAGAGACAAGGGTGCAAATAGGATTTTTTAACCTTTTATGTATTTGTTTTTCTCTGAATTGTTTCCTGAGAATGCTATTTTTGATTCTCTGGAATTTATAGAACAAACCTTAAATGGTTAAGATACATGACAAAAGTATTAAATTTTTAAAAATATATTTTTAGTTTATTTTGTGGAAATAAACACTGTTTCAAATTATTCAGTCTTAAAAATATTTTTTTGAACAAATTATTTTATGCTACTATTTTTTTCGAAATTTTTTTCCTTAAACTAATGCTATTTTTAATGTTAAGAAAGTCATAAAACAAGCCCAATATGTTCATAATATATATACTAAAAATATTAAAAATTATGAAACAATAATGTTCGGGTTTTTGGAGAGAATTATTTTTAAATATTTTGAAAACAAATTTATTGCATTTGAACAATCAACATTTGATGTATATAAATAAATATTATACTTATTTAGCGATGTTTTACATTTTACAGTTATTTATAATACAAATTTTTCACAAATTAAAGAAAAATAAAAAATTTTGTGATTGGGAAAATTCTATTGAAACATTTGTTTATTGTATTTAAACACACATTCAACACACACACACACACAATCCTGGAGAATTTTTCCCCTCTAAAATACAAATTAATTAAATTAATTCGAAAGATGCATAGTTACTTAAATAGTTAAGTTTAAGCACTAAATTGATGTTAGTCAGAAACAAATTGCAGAAAATCCAACAAAACCATTTGTCTGGATCAGATGGAATTCTAACAAAAGTAAAAACAATTTATACATCAGATCCATTCAAGATTCTCCAGTTCATCTTCTCCAGTTTCCTCATATCTCACCCATCCAAGTAAACTCTTTCCTAATCAGAAAAACGAATCTGATGAAATCCATGCTAAACAAAGAACATTCGGAAGATTTCTGAATGGGGTTATCTTCACAGATAGGAGTCACAGAAACCATTGTTCCAAGCATTAAAAGATTCTGACCCCGATTCTGCAGCGAAACTCATTGAAACTTTAAAAATTTCGCTTTCTGAATCGCTCTCGATCTTCTTTCAAGGCTGTCTTCAGTGATTGAGGTCAAAATATTTTTGCTTTCACTATGTTACGGGATTATAACCCAAAATGTGTTAGTAACCCTTTTTGTTCTTTCTGCTTTTGTTCGAAGGTAGTTCCAAATGATCTTTATTAAAAATGAAGACATAAAATGCATTTGTGATATAAAATGTTTAGGGACGTAACATGCGCCCCCAAAATAATTTGTCTCCAAACTGAAAGAAATACTTTTTTTTATCATGCCTAACTAGTGTATAAATATTAATGGTTTATGGTATTATGTGTGGCCTGTTGGTCAACTGGTTAGCGCTCTGGCCTTTGGTACCAAGGGCTTCAGTTTTGAATCCTTGCTGTGGCACGAGTATTTTTAGTGGTTCAGAATCCACGTTAAAATGTAGGTCTAATTAGCCCCAATGTGTATAAATATGACCATAGAGCGATAAACCAAACCAAATGTGGTAGTAATTGACATTAAAATTAAGATATTTGAAAGTAGCTTTTGTTTTTACTTCAAAATGTCTTCTGTATAAAATATGATAAAAAAAAAATATGCAACTGAATTTATACTAAGACATTATCAGTGGCAAGTCGTCAACAGATTGTATTTATTAATATTTCAATTAACAACGTAAATAATAGCAAATCTGTTACTATCACTAAGAAGTTACCCTCAATCTTAAATTACTCATTTAATATTCTATCTTCATTTAATTTGAATTCTTTAATTAAACATGGTTTCACGCTCGTTTATTAAAAGATTACACGTATTTAGAATTCGTCAGTTACAAATTTTACGTTACAGATTATAAAAAATATATTTACTTTTACAATGATATTTCTAACATCAGAATCTTGAAATCTGAAACTGTAAAAAAAAGACTACTTACATAAAAACTTATACAAAATGTAATTTTTTTCAGCGCCTTCTTATTGTAAATAATACGTATTTCAAATACCTATTAACTTACTCTTTAATTTTATCTGTGTACGATTGCATATGCAAGTAAAAAATAAAATATTTTAAATTCAAGTTATAAAAAAGTATTTAATACTTATATAACCAACCTTCTGACCGAATATTTGAAGGTTGCCATCAAATTAAATATTCAGAACAAATAATATACTTAAATACATGCATTTATGTATGCATATGTGCTTATGTTTCAGTAAAAACTTAAAAACTATAACATTTTCATTTTTTTTTTATCTGGTACATATAAAAATTACTAAAGAAAACCAATTAGTTAATTAGATTAGATACCAATTAGATTACCAATTAGTAGTTTTAATGCAATGCGTAAGGTAATTTAGGTATTATTTGTACGAGCATAAATTATGAATTATTTTGTTAACCATTATTACTTTAATACCTTATAATTAAATTAAATTAATTAAATTACCTTATAATTAATTGTTATAATTAATTACCTGTTAGAAAAATTACGTATTAAATACTGTTTAGTTGTTTTAACAATTCTGAATACATAGAGGACTTAGAAGTTGCTGTTTCTTATCCCACTTGGTAGACAGCAGCATCTAGACCAAGCCCAAGAGTCTACGTGGTCTACCCAAGGGTCTAGTAGAAGTCTGCTTGTCTTTGTGACGCTGACTTTTACTGTGTCAACCCCACGCTCTGCAGTCATATTAGAACGAACCTAAGGCTTAAAGTGGATTCCGAACCACTAGAAACATCCATGGCACAACCGGCATTCAAGCCCCAAACTTGTAGCACCGAGTGCCAAAGAGCTACTCACTCGGCCATCAGGCGCTGTCTTAGAAGTTAATGAAGTTATCTGAATTCATCAAATAACCATTTCGCTTATGGGAAAAGAATTTTTTCGATTGTCTTATTTATTAGCAAATATAACCCGCTATATATAAATAAAACATTTGCAGTTTTGGGAAATTTTATAAAGGAAAAAAAAAAATTGCCGCGAAATGAAAGGTTTGAGATTTGTAAAAACTAATTTTAAATAACATAAATAGGACAAATACAACCCGTATTGCTCAGTTTTGCTTGAATCTATATTAAATTTCAGCGACTCTTAATGAGATAAAAAATTAATTGTAAAGTTAAAAATCAAAAACTATTTAGAAATTAAAAATTCCTAGTTTTAAGATTTTTATATTTCCTTATGAAAAAAATAGAAAAAGAAATCCTTTCTTCTGTCTTTCGCTTCAACGTTACTCCATTACTCTTAGAAATGAAAAAAATCATAAATAATACCATCAATTAAAGATCTCACGTCTTCTTTCCTATTTCATTTGGTAAAAATAGGGATTCGCGCTTTCACTAATTTATTTTTAAGAATAATTTATTTAATTTAAATTTTTTGATTCATATTCTATTTCAGATTTTTTTAAACTTAGATTTATATGAACAGAAATGCACATTTTTAATTAAAAACCGCCTCTGTTATAAAACAAGTTAAAAATGGTATTTTTATAAAAAATAAATTATTCAATACTAATATTTCTATTTACTTTTTAAATGTTGCAGAATTCTAATACCTTGTTCTAACTATGTAGTGCGTTGCTAATAATACGTTATGATTGCAAAGAAATAATTAGTTTTGTTAGTATTTTTAGTTATACAGCAGATAAAAAATTGGAATATATATATACATTATTTATTATTTCTGTATTATGAAATGGGGCCTGATGGTCGAATGATGGGAGCCCGATGTCACAGCCCTCGGACTCAAGCTTTGGCAATGCTATGGATACTCATAGCTGTTCAGAATCTACTTTAAATGGTTAGATTCCGGTCTAATATCACTGTAGAGAGTTGGGCTTAGGGCTGACACCCCTATCCCGCAAAAAAAAAGAAAACATCTGCTGTCTCAAAATCTACCAGCAGGCAGACGGCCTTGGCCCATCCACCATGAGGTTGCTACGCCAATGAAGGAATATTGAGAATTACAATCAAGTTTATCAAATTCAATACAAAAAGATTAATTTTGATTGTCTTATAAAAGTTCTTTACCTTGTTTTCATTGTGGAACTTTAAGTAAATATTATAAAATGGAATTTATTTATTTAATAATTTTTCAGATCTAGTTGTTCTTAATCACTTAAGAACATATGACCTATTGCAATGGGATTGTGTAACGCATTTTTTTTTATTTTTGGAATTTTTGCTGCATTATCTATTTTGCAATCTCCATTGGTATGCTATTCTTTCCGAAAACTGTCAAATTATAATAAATCATTTCATTTCTCAGTGCTGAGTAAGACTTCGTCACAATTTCTAGTTAACATATAATAAAAAAATGCCTTGCATAAAAGAAACATAACTAAAAATGACTCAAAGCCACCTCTTATCACTTCTCCTTTCCTTAAAATTTTGGCGGTGCCATGGAATGCTTGTAGTGGCTCGAATCCACTTTAAACCGCAACTTCCGATCTAACGTGACTCTGGAAGTTGAGCGTAGGGCTGAGGGGCTGGCAACGCTACCAAGGGTCATATTGCACCAGTGAAGGAGTAAAAAGTAAACATCTCGAAATCTACCTGCTGGCAGGCTGCCTTGGCCCACCACGGGCTTGTTGCGCCAATGAAGGAATTTTAAAGATTACAATTACATTTTTTTTCGAATTCAATAAAAAAAAAAAAAATATTTATTTTGTATATTTTTTAGTTTACTTTATTTTATTTTCATTGTTAAATTTTAAAAAGAATATTATAAATTGAATTGTTTTTTTTTTTTTTGAACTGTTATAGTTGTTCTAAGCTCTTAAGAACACATAATAATCTATTGCATTGAGATTGAGTAATATGAGTAATATATTTCTTATTTTTGGAATTTTTCTAAGGTATTTACTTTGCAATCTCCATTGGTATGCTTTGTCTTTCCGAAAAATGTCCTATTAAATGGAATTATTCCATTTCATGAAACTGAGTCACAAAATGTCTTGACTTAGTCACAACTTCTAGTTCTAAATAAATAAATAATGACAAAAATGCATTGCATAAAAGAAACATAACTAAAAAATGACTCGTTTCCAAAAGCCACCCTCTTATCACTTCTCCTTTCCTTAACAATTTGTCGGCGAAAGCCCAGAAGCTCTGAAGCGAGACATCACATGGAAGTAAGTGGACCGAAATCTACAAGACCGTATCAAGGAGATTGGCCTGAGCCCCCAGAATCTCGGGATCTGCTTGTTCCATTCTTCAGTGTTTATTCTTTTATTCCTCCCGCCACTAATGGATGGCGCGGCGTCTTTGCAAACAATGTGCTGACTTGTAGGGATACAACTTGATCGGCATTGATGAATGGATGTCATTTTGAAAGCTCCCAGTCTACGTTAAGTAGCGCATGACATTGTGTAGCAGCAGGAACTTTAATAAAGCAATCAATGTTTCCAGAGTGCTGATGTTTTTTAATGAACCTTCCTTTTATAATTTGGAATGTATTTATTTTTACTTCCCAAATCATTAAAACAGTCAATATCTTTTATTTTTACAGTGTCTAAATCACTTAAATGTTTCTTTCAATCAAATGCAGTAGAAAGTAAATACGTTAAACAAGTTAATAGCTAAATAAACACATTAAAAGTTTGTTTTCTTTGCATTACTAAAGACTTTCAAATTTCTTGTAGGTAAATTTTTTATAAATATTGAGATCAGTAAATAACTTTCTCTTAATAATTTAATAATTTTTATTTTCTTAAATTATCTTTTGATCCTCTAATTATTTGTGTTTATGAATGCGCATGACATTGTGTATAAGCTAGAACTTTAATAAAGCAATAAATGTTTCCAGAGTGGTGATGTTTTTTAATGAACCTTCCTTTTCAGTCAGAATGTATTTATTTTTACTTCCCAAATCAGTAAAACAGTAAATATCTTTTATTTTATGACACCTTTCAATGTTTAAATCACTTAATCATTATTTCAATCAAACGCAGCAGAAAGTAAATATGTTAAACAAGTTAACGGCTAAATAAATACATTAAAGCTTTGTTTCATGTTTACATTACTAAACACTTTCAAATTTCTTGAAGGTAAATGTTTTTATAAATCAGTAAATGACTTTCTCTTAAAAAATTTGTATTCTCATGAATTATTTTTTGATCGTCTAATTATTTGTGTTTATGGTTGCAGATTAACTTTACGAATTTCATAGATTATAAATTAACATGCAATATAAAGTCATGAATTAATTAAGTGACAATTCAATAATATTTTTATAAATGAGAAACTAAAGTTGTTGTTGTTCTAATGCAGATGGCAATACAGAGACAGTTAATCTTTATGCCATAAGCAAGGGCTACACCGCTGTTACTCATTTAGCACTACCCAGGGGGCACGTGTAGTTTGAAGTTATGCTACGGACGCGAGTAACACTACCCCGGAAACTAAGAATAATAATAGAACAATAAACATAATGATAGACACTGGACATATAAAATGTAACTTTGAGCATTAAACTGTGTGTGCACAAAAAAATTGTCTTCGCTTTACTTTGCAACAATTTTTGCTAAAATATTTAATTTAAGCAGAAAACAGTTTTATGTTGGACAATTCGTTTGATCTAAGATCAATAGGAAAACAGAAGAAAAATATGAGGATAACGAATATTTATCAAAACTAACAAAACACTTCATAGTAAATTCAACTGAAATTACAGGGCTTTTTTACACTTAATTAAATAAATCCAAATATGGTCAAAAGACAGTACAATGCAGAAATTTATAAATGCTATAAAGAACCAGATATTATAAATTTTATTAAGATCAATAGATTAAACTGGGCTGATCATGCATTTTAAATGAATGATTCAAACCCTGCAAAAAGGCTGGTTTTGGCAAAGCCACAGAAACAAAGAGGAAGAGGAAGACCCATAGAATGGAGAGGCGCAATTAAAAAAGATATTGCTGTACTAAAGGTTAAAAATTTGAGGACCCTTGTCACCCAGAGGCATGCATGGAAATCTCTTCAAAGAAAAGCCTTGGCCCATCCTGGACTGCCGTGCTATTGATGATGATGAAACATGGCAAAAAAATATTATTTATAAAGTACTTATATTGAGCAATATTCTAATTGATAAATGAAGGTCAAAGTGTCTAGTGCTCTGGCTCTCGCAGCCATGGATATTTGTAGTGGTTCAGAATCCACTTTAGGCCGTAGGTCTTGGGGATCGTATGACTGTATGAACATCACAGAGACCAATCAGTACCCACATCATTCCCAAATTGTATAGGGGTAACTCAACTCCTCTAGGCACAGTGATGTGATGTGGTGTAGTAGTAGTAGCAATTGATAAATGTGAAGGCTTTTTGTGTCAGTAAAAAAATTATTTTTATGTAATAAATATGTTTTTTTAATATAAAATACGAAAATTCAGATAAAGTTTTTAAACGTTCCTCATTCATTAACAAACAAATCACATTAAATATAATTAATAATGAATCAAAAATATTGAGAATCATGCCAAACCTGCATATTAAACAGCGCACACTATCACTTTTCAATTGATACAATTTCATTTTATATGCAAATATAATATAAATACAATATGTATTCATTTTCGATTTTCGATTATGTTCTTGTTTTTCAGTTTTATGATTCATACACAAGGTGCTGATATCTGGATATCGTCACATATAATTTTACTACTCACACACAATATGTGTTCTACCTACTCCATGATAAGCTCACATTGTGATATATTGTTTTAATTGCATGCGTTGGGTGGACACCCACAAGATGATGATGCTAGTAATGCTCTAAATCATAAATAATAAAATCATTAAAAATACTTAAAAACCATTGTTCGTGATCTTCTCAGGAAGTAGAGATGCAGTTGGAAGAACAAACAAATTCGCAATGTTATCACCTCATTTCAATACAATAATGTTGTGCGGCTTCAATAGCGGTTCGAAACTGGGTGACAATCATTGAAAACGACAGGACCGGATTCAAATGTTGTATCAATTACAACTCTATTCATTCATAAAGACATTTCTTGTTTGTTATTGGGCCCCCACACGTGTTCTAAAAGAAAATGTATTCCGCATTCTTTTAAAGCAAATAAAAAATATATATTCGAGATAGAAAAAACTGATAGGTTTCTTTTGTGGAATTTTTATTAAAATTCCAATGAAAATAAAAACGATTAATCATCGCCATATCATTTTTAAAAATATTTCCTTTTATTGATAATGTGTAGATCGAAAAGTTTTCACATCGATTTATTAGTTCACCAAAATCAAAATATTTTATTTTAATAAAGTTGAAATTCTTCATTAAATTTCGATTTGAATATTAAATTTTAACAATCATATGAAAATTATTGATTTCATATATATTACATGTTTTTTACATTTTTGAAATTTTATCATATTTTTAAAATTTACTGTTAGTTTAGTTAAGACAGCCCTTGTTTTAATAATTTAAATGAGATAAATAAAAAAAAAGGTTAAAACCTATAAATTTAGAAAATTAAATTTTAAATTTGCTTTAATTTACGTTATTTACATAGTGTATTCATATGTATTTAACAATCATATGAAAATTATTGATTTCAGTAATTATTGCATTTATGAAATTATATCATATTTTTAAAACTTATTAATTTAATAAGAAATCATATGTTTTAAAAATTTTAAGCGAGATAAAAAAAAGTTGAAATTATAAAATTAGAAAATGTTATCTTTTTGTAATGCTATTTTTTATGTTATTTTCAGAATGTATTTCTTAAAAGAAAGCATTATAAGAATAAGAGTTTTTTTATTAATCGGAATATATGATATTTTTATTAAAAATTTTAAAAATTTTTCATATGATTTATCGATTAATTTCTAATTAAATATTATTAATTAATTTATTAATATAATAACGAAAAATAGATATTAATCAGGCAAATTCTTCTGTTCAGTTATTTTTTTTAATGTTTTAAAGTCAAATTTCTAATAAAACGTGATAGTAAAATAACGTCCTTAGAAATAAGATGGTTAAACAGCAATATCCAATTTATCTTTAAAAAAATATAGTGTTTATATGACAATTTTTAATTCCTGATTATTTTCATTAATTTAAATTTGAAAAATATTTGGCGATTAATATATATATATTAATAACATTTATACTATTTCATAATTCATAATTAGACGCAAAGCTAGAACAACACGAAAGGTTTTCTTATTTTCGTTATTTCATTGTTCCAGACATGATATTTCAGTCGCAATGAGTCATTTCTACTACCTAATTTTTGTAGCATCAGCAAAGTAATGGATTCTCGAGTGACCTTGGTTCCGACTAGACATCACACCTAGATCTATCACGAAACCTAAATCATCTAAATGACTCAAGAGGAAGGTGTAATCAGTGATAAAAAGATGAAATATAGGCAGCATTATATTTGAAAACTACTTGAATATTGATCTGTAATTTATTTCCCTTTATTTTCTAAAAATGTTCGTAAAACGCATTTTTCATAGATTTGACTACTGTTTTTATAACATGAATCGCAAATGTAATTTATGAAGTATTTTTTGCTGAAGAAAATTTTATATCAAATAAAAATGAAATGATTTGAAGCAGTTTTGTTGAAAATTAAAATAAGAATTAGTATAACAAGCGCTATTAGTCGAATTGTATTAGTTTATAATAATAACTTTGATGTAGGTCATTTACATCATTATTATTATAAAATTCCTTGGTGTAATGGAAAAAGAAATTTTGAATTTAATTTAAATTTACTTTTAAAATAAATCATTATTTTTTTTCCTAGAAGCTTACAAATTATATTCAGTTTTTCAAATATTATTTTCCGTATGTTCATAAACCAAACCTGTTTTCAGACATAACATTTTAACGTTTGCTGTCATTAAATAAATAATAAAATTCGAAAATACTTTAAAACATCCTTTCTTCTGTTTTCTTTCTTCTTAAATATAAATTTCAATTTTTTTTAGTAGTTTTCCAGAAAACTTGAAGCATATTTTTATATTTGCCACTTGTCATAAAAGTTAACATCTAGTATTTAGCATGAATTAGGTTTTTCCTATTATATATGTATTTTAATTATATATATAAATAATATTTAGCTGTTTATAGTTAAAATGGTTTTAGTAACATAAAATAGTGTAGTTTGTTTAGACTAAAATATTTTTAATAAATTAACCATTATAACATTTATTTCAATTCAGATATAATAAATTAAACCATACCTTTGAGAAAACGTTAAAAAAATTCTTATATATATATATATATATATAAGAGTTTTTTAATGTTATAAATAGATGAAGTAAAACATTACAGCTATAATAATAAAATTGTCTTACTATCAACTTTATGTTTAACTTTATCAACTTAAGTAAAATAATCTTACGTTTAAATCTCTTTACCGAGAATATCTGTAGAATATGTCAATTAAAGTAAATCCAATGTATGCTTTAATTTATTACATATACCTGAATGAAAGTAAATTTTATATTGATTAATTTATGTATATTATTTAAGTCTAAACAAACTGAATCATTTTATATTACTAAAAACCATTTTAGCTATGAACAGCTAAATATTATTTATATATCGAATTAAAAATAAACAGATAAGTAAAAATTGAAATTTTTCAGAAATGTTTTTAAATATGTTCTCAACTCTTTGGAATCAATTTTCTAATAATATAAATTGAAAAGGTAGTCTTAGATGTATGGCGCTCTGGATACCACATGTTTGAATGTTTGTAGTAGTACGAAATCCACTCTAAACCATAACCATCTGCCTGTCTAATATGACCGTGGATGTTCGGCATAGGGTTGACAACCCTACTGTGTTAAAAATGATAACATCTCCTGTCTCAAAATCTACCAGTGGGCAGATGGCCTTGCGCCCACCAGGGCTGTTGTAATGCCAAATGAAGAAGAAGAAGAATTATATGTTCCTTTTTATCACGGCTTTAATTTTATATTGTTTGTATTTTTTTTTTTTTCATAAATGTATATTTTTTTTAATATAATGTTTTTTTTTTTTTTCCTTTTTTAACTATTCATTTAACAGATATAAATAGAAAAAACTTAATGTTTAAATTGACGCAATTCATATTTATTTGTAATGAATATAATGATTATTATACTTGTTCTTATAAGTAAATTCTAATATTAATGAAATTTAAGGAATTTTATATAAATGAAATAAAAAAAAAATAATATTTCAATAACAGTTTCCAAAACTATGGTACCTATTTTTTTTTTACAAAATTGAAAGGACGATTTTTTTTTTTTTGATTATAAATAAAATTAAACTCTTCCTTGTAAGGAAAAATCAGATTGTAATATTATTATTAAAAATAAATATCGAGAGATAATTTATTTTAAGAAATGAAAACTATACCACGTAGCGAATTAAAAAAATTTGAAATGTTCAATTTTCTGAAATCCGTGTTTTATCTTTATTATGAATGGAACATGCAAAATATTTATTGAAATAAATTAGGTTAAATTTTTTATTAATAAAGAAGCAATTTATTTTTTTTTCTGTGTAATACTTCACGAATTAAAAAGCGACCTGATGGCCATTTGACTGGCGATCTGGCCTTTGGTATTTCAGGTACGAATCCTGGCTGGGCATGGATGTTTGTTAGTGGTTTGGAATCCACATTAAACTGCAGATACAGGACTAATTAGCTTAAAGTATGCACAAAAGGAGCCATAAAAGGCAAACCAAACCAAATCACGAATTAAAATATTTAGTTATTCTTAATCATTATAGGTTTTAAAATTTGCCATCTCTAATACCCTCCAAAACAACTGCATTTTACTCTACGCCAAAAATTTTATTTTAAAAAGAACTGTGCTTTTATTGAATATTATTTAATTTCCTTAATCTAGCTTAGCATATAAATATTTCATCTCATTATGAAATAGATTTTAAAAAAAATTATGACCTAGAAATGATTTGAAACAATGTTACTACGTACATAAAAATAATGTTGAATCTAAAAATTTCCATAACAATGACTTAATTTTGAATTCGTGCAGCTAAGCTACTGTATACTCTCATTTATTAAAGAGATAACCCCCTGGTTTTAGGTGATTTTAAAGTAATATTGATAATCCCATTCCGCCAATTTTCAGATTATTAAAAACAGTGCGAAAAACAGTGCGAACAGTAAGTAAAGAATGTGGTGTAATACGGAAGACATGTTTATCATTCGTTTCCAAGGAAAACTAGTTAAGAATAATTCTTTTGTGAAAGTAATTTTTCTTGAAAGTGACCTTAATCAGCTCCTCCAAGCCCTATCAGCAGAATGGGAAACATCAAAAACGTGTAAAGAAGCATGTTTGCGTTAGGGCGAGGCCAAAAATTATTTCCAGCTAAAGCTGCTGGAATCACTGTTTTATGTAGTACAACATTTATTTTTTATTTTCTTTTGTAGTAAAATGTTTGTTTAATAAAATTTTGTGTTAAATATATATTTTTTAAAAACTTATTTTAACTTCAGATAGAAATTAATTAATAAAAATTTATTTTTTATTTTTTTTTTTTTATTTTAAATTGGCAAGGATCAATGAGCTCTCAGTAGGTTTTTAATTTTAATTTTAAAAATTTTAGTGCTTTGCCATTATTTTTTTTTTTTTTTATTCTTACAGGTCGTATTTTAATTGCTTATTTTGTTTGGATATTTAAAAAAATAGAAATTTTGGAAGTGAAACAATTTTAACTAAAACTTAAAATTTTATTTTACCAGAATTTATTTCTTGAACTTTTTTTCTTTTTTTTTTTCTGTAATTCAATAAATATATCTTTTTAAAATTAAACCTGTACTTTTTATAACTGCTTTGAGTTTATAAAAAAATTTAAAAATGTTTTTTTTTTTTTTTGTTTAATTTTAAAAAAAAAACTTACAAAATTTATTCATATTTTATAAATCTGTACATTCAAAATGAAAAATTATAATTTTTTGATAAATATTGGTTTAAATGTATTCTAGTTATAAAACTGCATTCGGTAACATTTTTTTTTAATTTTAAATTTTTTAATTTGTATATTTAAAAAAAAATTTAATTTAATTTTATTTATTTTTTATATTTAATTAACTTTTAAAATTATAATTGTTTTTGAGTTTATAAAAATCTAAAAATGGATTTATCTGTTTAATATAAAATGCCTTACAAAAATTATACCATCTTATAAATCTACGCATCTAGAAAAGGCAAAATACAACTTTTATTAATAAATATCGTTTTAAAGGTATTCTAGTTATAAAACTGCAATCGGTAAATAAATATATATTTTTTAAATTTTAAGTATTCTTCAACTATGTATATAATGCGTGTTTTTCACATTGTGCATATTTTAAATAATTTATCAAAGAAATATATGTTTATATTTCAGTTAAGAAAATAAGACTTTATATTTTATATTTTTGATTGTAATGAAAAACTTAATTTTTTTTTTTTCTTAAAGTAAAAGTTAAGTAGTCAAACATTACATGTAAATGAACGAGTACGCATTAACTTCAAAATGTATACTAGCCATTATTTTATTAAAAAGTTATGGGGCAAAGTAAAAATCTTCTTATAGCCCATATATCGAGAATTTTTCAGATACCTGTTTAGGGCCTTTAGATCACTACCAGCATGGCTAAATCGCGGTATTTTTAAATGAGCATTGAGATTTGAATGCTGGGGTCATTTCCCGGCCATTAGCATGATGGGATACGTTTTGGATAAAGCACTCTTAAATCTTTTAAACATCCCCATCCCAAACAACTTGGAAAACCCACTTTCCTCAAGGTTAAAGTTTTACTTCTCTGACTCATTTCAAGTTTAAAAATACAAATGGTTAATTAGTTAGACTGAAAACATCCAAAATATAAATTTGAATAAATATCATATTTCCAAAATGCAAGTTAAGAAAAATAAAAGATTAATTTGAATTTTACATTTTCACGGTATTTTAAAAAGTTTCAAGCAATATTATAGTATGCATACGGTGAAATACAAAATATTTATTAATTTTTGTTTTTCCCAAAAATACATTATAATTTTCATGTAAGTTAATTGGTAATAATCATCTTTATATATAATCTAATCTGTCAAATAGGATTTAGATATAAAAATTTATACAGATTTATTTAAAATAATATAAAACACAAATTATTTTTAGAGAATATTTAAATTACTTATTTTTCTGTGTTTAATATTAATCCTTTTAATCGAAAATAGTTAATCCATACAAATAATTAAAAATAGTAATATGCAAAAAAAAAAAAATAATAATGGGGTAAATACAAAAAAAAAAAGAATGGACAGAATGTCTGCAATACGCATCTCATATTGTATGTTTAAAATAACTAATAATGTATATATATTTTATAATATGATAATTTGAAATAAAGAAAAATGTATTTTAGTTATTATAATTTGTTTTACAAATATGAAGAAACACCCTTAAAAAGAGGAGTGTAGTTATATTTTTATTATATTAAAATGTATTTGAGGTGAAAATTTAGTAAATTAAATAATTGTTTCTATAATTACTTTAAACTGGTAGAGATTTTTAAACCAGTAGTAACTCAGAAAAGAAAACAAACTTTACCTGTTTTTCTTATTTTCATCTGTTAGTTGTCGCATACTTCCAATGAGTATCAACTAACTTGGAAGCATTGTTCTGAGCTGACTTATCATGATAATGAAGAACTGCATGCAGCAGCAACTGTGTCTGAGTTGTTTCCACTGACATAAACGGTCTTCTTTTGTGTCTGGACTTAATAGAAAGTTTTTCTTCTATTTTGAAATCTTCAGTTATTTTGTCATTAATAACTCACATAGAGTTATTATCA